>JAJIZL010033830.1:0-18348 GCA_023969395.1 Amblyomma maculatum
GGGCGGCGGCCGCGCAAAGGGCAGCCGCAGCAAGCCCGAATCCCACATCCTCCTCTCCTTAATTGCCCTTTTACTCATCAGTGAAAGCACGCGGCAGGTCCCCAGCATGAAGAAAAGAATGCTATCCTCACGCAACAAGTCAACTACACTTCAGTTCCAGCAAGAAAGATCTCGAAAAGACAGACACTCAAGAAAGACAAACATTAGCATGACATGAAGCATGACAAACATGCATGACATTAGCATGACAAACATGACATGAAGAATAATGTACAAAGTTCCGGGTAACAACGACTATGTACAGAACACAATTATGTACAGAACAACTATGTACAAACACAACTATGTACAGAAGTTCCAAAGTTCGTCGGTGCAGCTCAGGGAGCCTGCGGTGACTCACCGCTCGTTGACTTCTGGGTGGCCAACGTTCATCCTTGGCTGCAAACGATCTCGGTCGGCGGTGGTTCAGGTTAGGTGCAGGGACAGCGAACACGCCGAAGGGGCCCCGGGTGTGGAAAGTCCGTGACTCCGAGGCGATCCAAGGCGCACATGGGGAGACCGCGCGGGGCTTCCTTTCCACCGCGCTCCGCACACGGCGGCAAACACACATGGCGCGACGTCGTCGCCTCCACGCCCAGGCACGCACACGCACAGCCACTCACACACCAAACAAGGGTGATGCCGACCTTCAGCGGCGAACCTGTCCCGAGTACCTTCGCAACCACGGCGGCCTTGGGTGAAAGGGGCATCGTCCATGCTCCCCGTCCCCAAACGGCCCCAACTTCATCTCCACACACACCGGAAAAGCCACGCGTCGGGGCTGCCTAATGACCAACCCTCGCAATTTAAAAAAAAAAAAAAAGAAGAGAAGAGAAGAGGGATGACGCGCTGTACAAAAGAAGGCACTCACTGTACAATATTTACAAGATAGGAAGCAAGAACGGAAACAGAAGAAAACAAAAAATGGAAAAGAGACACAAAAACAAAATAAATCACAAAGGCTGGAACTGAGCGAGCTAGAAAAGGGGGAGACCAACCTTGCTTTCGGGTAGGGTTCGACGAGCAAGCTCGCTCGGTGAAGCGGTATGCCTTCGGTTGCGAAAAAGGCCCGCCGTCCGGCATCAATCACACAGGTGATCGTCGCCTCACCTTGTACCGGTGCGGGGCACCGCTGCGTTCCACCGCATCGGGTGTGCCTTGGCGCTTGCCTGTGGTGACAATGGGCACCAGCGCAAGCTCGTCATACCGTTACGCATAGGCCTTCAGGTCTGCAATGTAGGCACGGCTGGCTTTCCCCATAGGGGGATTCTCCAGCAATAAGCCCTTGCTTGTTACTGGGGAAAATGCCCCATGAAATCGCAGGTGGCCATCTGCCACGGACGCACACTGTCAGTTGGTGTCGTCATGCCCGGTGGCTTGCCACCCTTCGACTTCTCCATTTGACAGACATGGCAGGAACGGCAACAGAGGAAAATGTCGCGCTTCATGCCGGGCTGCAGTCACCCATTGACTCAGTTTCTTAAAACCTTGGATCCACTGAGATGACCAGCCAATGGATTGTCGTGAGAGAAACGCAACAGAGCGCCGCTCAGACATTGGGGAATAGCCACTTCAAATGGTTCATGGACTCATCATCCGTGGCTATGTATTTCAGCGCGAGCCCGTCATGGCCCAGCAAACATGAATCCCCGAGGTACGCCGCGACACACGCTGGCTCGTGCCCCCCTGCGCCCGCTCAATACAAGTAGCGTAACGGCGCTGCGCCCGCTGCAATACAAGCAGCGTAATGGCGCTTCGTCTCCAAGAGACCGTCGCTGACATCGCGACAAAACGGGTCATTTTGCTGGACCGTCGTAGCTCTTCCCGCCTAAAAACGACCCCCCCCCCCCCAAAGGGGAGCCCTGTTTTCCCCCCCCCCCCCCCCCCGCAGGTTCGCAGCAAACATTCCGCTGGCATCGACGTCTCAGATGTGCTCACAAAGAGCTTTCACCCTCGCCTGCTTTGCGAAGCGCTGCTTACCCGGATAGCGGAATGGGGAACCCGTCTGCGGGCGTCCCCTCCGTGCCGATCTGCGGCTCGCCCGCTGTTTCGCCCCCTTCGCCCGCCGGCGTAAAGACGCCGCCGCGGGCGAGTGGGGCACGGGATAGCGCGTCAGCTACCACGTTCGTTCTCCCCTGTAGATACTGCACCGAAAAGTCGAAATGCTGTACCAGGGGAGAATGGCGCCCCAGTCGGCTCGCAAGTACACGGAGCCGCATCAGCCAACTGAGCGCGCTGTCGGTGCGGTTTCCAGAGGGAGCCCGGCCGACGCCTCGCCGTTCCCCGAACAGAAATGACTGCAAGCGGGGTACGGGTGCTGTTGAGCGGAGATGCCGGCAGCGGCGGCGTCGCGTACATTGCTTCCGCAACGGCGTAAAGCTGAAACTGCGGAGGCATATGGTCAACGGTCGCACCGCAGGGTGGTCCGAATAACCATGTAGCGTGTTTCAGTGCCTTTGCCAAGTGCCGCGCAAGGGGCGGCAGGCATGGCGCATGAGCTTGATCGTCAAGGCTACCGGCTCGGCCGATGTGCTGTCCAACGACTCATGTAGCCAGGGACAATTCACGTTGGGCGCCAGTTGTGGTTTCTACGTGGACATAGGCCACCAACCACCGCGGGTTCGAGCGTCGCGCGAGCCGAAGCCCCGATCAGCCGTCACCACGCGCACACTGAAACACCGCAGCGCGCACTCAACCTCCACCGGAAGGAGAGCACTGCGCTGCAAGGACACAAACCTCCAAGTTCACTAAGGAGACGTTTATTGAAACGCCATCCTCCAGCGGCGCACGCACGCGCGCGCACACACACACACACACACACACACACGCACGCACGCACATACACATATATACAAAACGCACATACACACACATACGCAGTCACCGTGTCAAGGGAGCGCGCGAGGAGCAAGGCTCCCCTTCGCGCACGACGTGACACGGAGTGCGCGCCGCAAGCACGCAAGGGCGTGCTGTGATCTCTCTCTCGCAGTGACCAAAGGGTTCCTTTGAGAGAGAGTGGGCAACCACCGCAAAGTACGCCTGTCGCGGTTCGTTGGATCACGATCGACAGGCTCGAGCCGCGCTCTCAGGTACGACCCGGAGTGGACGAACTCGAGTACACACTGGTCTGCGCGGACAAAGGCCGGCAGACAAGAACAGTTGCGTACGCACCTTGCGATGCCTCGGAGGGATCTCTCTCTGACCTCCGCTCGGACAGTCGCGCAAGCGCGGCCGTCGAAGCGGTGCCGTGTTCCCGCCAAAGGGCGCCAATGAGAACAGCCACTGGGACGCCAGGGCGGAGCTGTGGCCCGAACGACAGTGGCAAGTCGTCCGAGCCCCTCTCCGCCGCCTCAGGCGGGAGAAAGGGAACGGGGAGTACTGGGAAGCGGGCGGCGGCCGCGCAAAGGGCAGCCGCAGCAAGCCCGAATCCCACAACGTGATGCTGCCAGTACCTTTTTACCGGACACCGCACTGTGGAGGCCCAGGGCAGGACGTTTTGAAAAGAGTTAAGATGCCCGTTCGACCATCTGCTAAAACTTCTTTTTAAAACTTCGCTCTAATACGCTCCCTGTTAAAACCCTGCTGAACGATAAAGGTATTTTCGTCCCATGGATATCAAATTGCTTGTTGTGCAAAAAACCTGAAACAATTGAGCACGCTTTTTTTTTACACTGTTGGGATGCTGTCTTTCTTGGTACGTTCTTTAAAGAACAATTAAAAAGGAGCTTCCCTTAAATCCTTACGGTATCAGATTGCTACCAGCGCAGAACGATGATGCACCTTATGATTTAATTATGCTTCTAGGCCTCCACGGTTTGAGGAAGACACGAATGCAGGTGCATTACGCAGATATAAATACACGATCTGCGTGTGAAAACTTAGGATGTAGCAGGATCCACCGCAATGGTATTGCCTGTTTTATGAGTTGATGCACTTGAAAATATTTTAACCACGTACGCGTCACCTCAAGTGTAGTTGACGCGTTTTATCATGTGTATTTTTTGTGTGTGTGTGTGTGTGTTTCATGGCAATAAAGAAAAAAAAAGAGGAGGCCGAGAGGTTAAGGCGATGGGCTGCTAATCCATTGAGCTCTGCCCGCGTGGGTCTGAATCCCATCCTCGTCGGAGGTTGTTTTCTACTTTTCTAATGCCCTTGTGGAAATCTAGGGGCTGCCATCGGCTGCTGCACTGCTTATCCGGACGAGGTGGCTGAGAGGTTCAATTTAAAAAAGAAGGTTTTTGCTCTTGGCGTCACTTGCATTCTTTTTACTCTTTTTAAAACACCAACACCTGGGCCTCCATCGTACAAGCAGTACAAGGCCCTGTACACAGGCACGGGGAACATAATGTCACACAATGCACGATACAATTTCTTTCGTTTTACTGTAGACAAATAATCACTTGAAAACCGCGCCGAAAGGAACCGAACGCTTGCTACGACTTCTCTATAAAAGCCCTTAATCCGTGCGGAAAAATCTTCAGTTGAAACAACTTACTCCAGTAGCTGCCGCCTCAGTCTGACTTGGCATACGGTGCGTACGAAAGGGTCAGTCGTGTCTCTAAAAAACAAAAAAACGACTGAGCAGCTGTCGCAAAAACAGGTGGCCCAATCCTAGCCCACCAACTTTTTACTCGTCTGAACAAGTTAGTCGGGCTGCAGCGCTCCCATTCAGACGCCCAGACAAATACGGCGAAATTCCTGTGTAGCTGCTGAATATATAACCGTGAACAGTGCAACATCTGCATAACATACCAGAGCTCTGATAAAGAATAAGTTGCAAACTGTGGCCCTTGCAAAAATAGATAGGTTGGTCCTTCTCCACTTTTCAGCTTTGTCCTTTATCTCTTTAGCCTGCCCTCTCCAATACTGTTCACTGTCACGGTAAGCCATAAGCGGAACTCACAAGTACCTATCAGGTGTCGTCGTCCAAGGTACAGCAAACCGTTCAGGCGTAGATGGCCACCTTCCATGCCAAAATCCGAGGCATTTCGACCAGTTAACTCCACTACCGGTGACGTGACTGAATTCGCGCAAACACTTCACAGCTTGGCATATGCCCCCTTCATCATCGGTAAAAACATCGATGTCGTCTGCATACGCTTACAACTTTGCTTCGGGATCTTGTACATTGAATCCCTGAATGCTATTATTCTTGAGTATTTTCATACAAAGGGTCTCTAGATAGATGCAAAATAAAAGAGGGCTGAGGGGACAGCACTGGCGTACGGAGTGCTGCACACTGACGGGGGCCCCTAAACATTTGTTAACAATCAATCTCGTCTTGCAGCTTCGGTACGCCAAAGCCACGCCCTCACGGACAACAGAACCGACATTCACATGGTCTAAAATGGCAAACAACAGTTCGTGAGCGACACAGTCAAATGCCTTTGCTAAGTAAACCTGGAGAAAGGCATTACTGTCATCACAGTATCTTAGTACACTGCGCGCTTTATGGATATTTGTGAAAATGGAGCGTCCTTTAATTCAACACGTCTGATGAGGCCCAACTATGTCTGTAATCACGGTCTGCAACCTTCGCCCTAGAACCTTCATAAAATTTTTGTACTCCACGTTTGTGAGCGCTATTGGCCGGTATGCAGCAACCAGTCTTATTATTGCGAAGCAATACTACTTTAGCTACCACCTCAGCCCGTGCCATGCCGCGGCCGCATAGCCACGCTTCACCTTTCGCGTGACCTCGCTGCGAGACGTCATACCATCTGTGTAAAAACGGGGCCCCATCTCACGTCGTCGCCTTGCGCGGCGCATAGCCACGGCCGCGGCCCGACTCCCGCTCCTCTCACCAGGGGCGCTGCGCGCTATGTGACGTCATACCATCTGTGTAAAAACGGGGACCCATCACACGCCGTCGCCTTGCGCGGCGCATAGCCACGGCTAGGGTGTCCTACCACGGCCGCGGCCTGACTCCCGCTCCTCTCACCAGGGGCGCTGCACGCTATGTGACGTCATACCATCTGCTTAAAAATGGGGCCCCATCTCACGCCGTCGCCTTGCGCGGCGCATAGCCACGGCCGCTGCCTGACTCCAGCTCTTCTCGTCAAGCCCATGAGATGCAGGTTGCAAAGAGAAAGCATCAGCGAGCTATGGAGACAGAAGAAAAACGAGAAGAACGGCTTTCAAAGAGACGAGCTCAAGATGCAGCCAGGCGAAAAAAACGCTCAGCATCTTCGGCAGCAGAATCAACGGCTGGTTGGTTGGTTGTACAACTTTTAATTCCATCGGAAACAGGGAGTCGTGCGCCCGCGGATTAGAGGCTGGCAGGTAGCCCTTGGATTGTTGCGGCCTCTTCCGCCAGATGGACGGTGCGGTGCTGGATCGCAGGGTCCGCGCTTCGCAGCAGGGTATCCCAGGCTTCTCTACTTGTAATATTTTGCCCTATCGCTGGAGATTGTGGGCACTCCCAAATTATGTGGTCGAGGGTCCCTCTCGCCACACAGTGTTTGCAGAGATCATTGTCTCTAAGTCTGGTAGCGCGTGAAACGCCCAGACCGAGTTCATGAACGTATTAGTTTGTAGCCGCCTCCACGCGACAGCTTCTCTATTATTTAGTGTAACATCTGGCGGGGGTACCAGTCTACGTCCCAATTTATAATGGTCGATGATTTCCCCGTAATTTAGCAGACGCTCGTCGTATGCCCAGTGTTCGGGGGGCTCGACGGCTACCCGGAAGTAGAGAGCTCGGGCTAGCTCGTGAGCCGCCTCGTTAACAGGAACGGCAGCGTGAGCGGGTGTCCAAATTAACTGAATTTTCCTATTTATTGTTCTTTGGGTGAGGATTTTGGCCGCCTCCGGCGATTTCCCAAAATTTTGATGGCAGTTTTGCTGTCGCTAATTATGAACTTGGCTTCTGTTCCTACGCAAGCTAGCGCTATCGCAACTTCCTCCGCAGTCTCTATGTTGCGGCCTCTGATGGCTGCCGCGGATACCGGTGCCCCTCGGCCATCGACTACCGAAGCTACCGCCGCACCTGTTCTGCCACTTGCCGCATCAACATAGACTACTTCATTTGCTCCCATGTTCTTGAACCGTCGCTCTAGAGCTTCGGCTCGTTTGGCCCTTCTTTCAACATTAAATTCCGGATGCATATTCCTAGGGAAGGGGGGACTACCAAGGCATTCCTGATTTGCAGAAGCATCGTGACGCCCCCAGTGCCGATGAGGCAAGGGGAAGCACTCTGTGTGGCAATTGCTGCCTTGGACTTGGTTATAGCGGGAGTGTATATTTCGCCTCACGCAGGAAACAACGATGCCGTCAACATCTTGGCTAATGGTTTACCTGAACGCACCGACAGAAGAATGCGCATCTGCACATGACACTTCAATAAAGATCCCAGAAGAGACCCATCGTTCATCGAAGCCCTCGACTCCAGATATTCCCTTGAACTATGCCAACTGCAACTAGTGTCAACAACTCAGTGGGGAAGCAGTTTAGACTTAATCATGTACAGACCTTCTGACGAATATGTGATAAGTGATGTGCAGACCAAGAGTCATTTCTTCACAGATCACCGAAGCGTATTTATAGGTTTGAATAAAAGATTAAAACGAGTAACATGTGTGTGTCGTCATTCTTGTCTGTGCGTGTTTACCCATGCCAAACATAGCAGAAACATAGCACAGCCAAGAGTATCACCATAGCCATACTAGCATAAGCATAACCAGAGCATCACCACAAGCGGTACAATAGCAGAACCCACGTAATGCTTCGCAATTACCAGGCTTAACCAAGCTAAGCCACAGCCATTTTTTTTTTTTTTCATTTGTTTTCGGAATGAGCACAGTGTGAGACGACCCATATGACGGAGGAAGAGCCTTTTCTTTGAAGGCTTCTCTAAAGATTACAGTTAGGACAGGGGCTATTTCGTGTTTAACTACTTTATAAAAAGTCGCACTGAACCCGTCAGGTCCAGGGGATTTACCAGGGTTTAATTTATCAATTGCGTGCTCCACCTCCGATTCTGTTATGTCCAGTTCTAATCTGTCTTTTGTTTCGTCGTCGAGACGCGGTAGCTCAGCCAGAAACTCATCCTTAAATGTAATAACATCTACCGGGCGCGTTGCGAAGAGCGCCTGGTTATGCTGGAAAAACGCTGTTTTCACATGATTGTTGTCTGTCGATAATAACCTTCCCCATTCTATTTCTTCGATGTGATTCCTTTCAGCCCAGGCGTTTTCTAAACCGAGCGCTCTTTTGGTTGGCGCTTCGCCTGCAGCTGTGTCTACGGCCCTTGCCAATCAGCGCTCCCCGGTAACGTTATTCCTCAATTAGTTCTAGCTTTTGTTTGGTTTTCCTTATGTCCTCCATCCATTCACCCGGTGCTCGGCTTTCCTGTTTTACCATTTTATGAAGCAGTGTCCTTAACTTCACTTCATTTTGTTTCTCTTCGTGACTAATAATAGCAGTTCTTTCAACTGATTTTAATTTAAAGGCTTCTTTATAGAGCTCCCACTGCTGCCAAACCTTCATGTTTTTTCGTGGGTCTATTTTCGCTATTTCTTCTCTTACTGCTCGACTGTACAATTCATCCTCAAGTAGCGTGTTTTTTAACTTCCACATTTCCCATAAAAAACCATTCCCACGCTTAACAATGCCTACGCAGCATTGAACCAAACAAAGGTCTGAAAACGACACCGTACTACTTACCGGAACCTTGCCGGTAAAAACATTTTTGGAGAAAAGGGGATTATTCATACCCTGGGGATCCCACTGTTTAATATGCAGGAAGCCAGAAACCATAGACCATGTTTTTTTACACTGCTGGGAAGGAGTATATTTTTGGGATGTATTGCAAAGAACGCTAATGACATATTTTCCGCTAGACCAGCATGGCATTCGGTACTTATGCGTAGAAAGTGAGGATGGGGTACCATTTCATTTAATTATGCTTATGGGCCTCCACTGTATATGGCGCTCAAGAATGGCGGGTTACCATTGCGATAAAGATGCACGGCCTGCCAGAATTTATTTTCAGGAAAGTGTGGACAGGTTTTTGGCAATCCAGAAAGCTGCAGCAGAACCTCCCGAGTGGCTCTCAAGGCTAGAGCCTTTGTTGTGTATGCGGGAATTTTAGTGTGTCATATGTAAATAGTATTTGAGTGATTTTTGTTGATTTTGTTCCCTTGAAATGCAATCTTTCAGGGCCAGGCAATAAAAAAAAAGGGGGGGGGGGCGAGAGGTTAAGGCGATGAACTGCTAATCCATTGGGTTCTGCCCGCGTGGGTTCAAATCCCATCCTCGTCGGAGGTTGTTTTCTATTTTTGCAATACCCTTGTGGAAATCAAGGGATTGGATTGGAAAACATCTATTTCGTCAAAATGCAGATGCAGACGGTCCGCTCTAGATGGCCTCCAGTCCATGGCTGGCGGCGACCTCAGTGGCCCACTCGGTGGCCAAGGCTCGAATGCCCGGGTTCGAGCTGACCAGAACGGCCTCCCATCGCTCAAGAGAAGGAATTTGTATTAGATCTTCCGGTGGAGGTTCTTCTTTACATTGCCATAGTATATCATCATACCTGGCTGTTTCGCCACAGAACCTGCACGTGGGGTTAAAGTCATCCGGGTACATTTTTGCTAACAGATATAGGTTAAGAAAGGATCTCGTCTGAAGTCTCCTCCAAGCGGTCTCGTCAGGGGGTGGAAATTTGTGCCGTTCCAATCTGTTATGACTTATGATATCGTAAAAAGATATGCCAGCCCCTCCTTGGAGTAACCCATTGATACGAAGGACCCACCGACTCGGTTGACGAAACCTCGATCCATGTTGTGGGCCGCCTCATTTCCCGGATTCCCCGAGTGAGCCGGCACCCGTATCACCTCAATTTCTCTGTATGTTTGCCTGGTCAGCTTCAGTATTTTCTGCGCCGCAGTTGAGATTCTTCCCCCGCAAAACTTATGGACAGCCAATTCAGAATCGGAAAGAATTGTATCCGCGTCGGTGATATCTATGGCTAGTGCCACAGCTGCCTCTTCCGCGGTTTCCGAAGATTTTGTCACTACCGACCCTAGCGCTCGCAGCCGCCCGTGCACGTCCACCCCCGCCAGTGCGAACACTCCGCTTGTTGTGTATTCTGCCGCGTCAACATAGACAGCTCCTTCGCTCGTTGCGTATTTTTCGTGTAGAGCTATCGCCCTAGCTTTCCTCCTTTCTTCGTGGTAAGAATGGTGCATATTCTTTGGTAGTGGTTTGATCGTCAGTCGCTTGCGAAGGAGTTTGGGTATCTGTGTTTTCGTGTCCTCGGGTGGAAGTTCCCCGCCTATATACCTAGGCGCTCTAGTATGGCTCTACCTGCCTTAGTGCGCTTAAGCCGTTCTTTTTGCATTGTGAGGTGAGCCTCCTCGAGCTCCTCTAGTGTATTATGTATTCCCTGTCCCATGAGTCTTTCTGTCGATGTGTAGTTCGGCAGCCCCAGGGCTGCTTTGTATTCTTGCCTAATTATTGTATCGGCTTTGCCTTTCTCCACAGCATCTAGTTTTAGGTATGGCAGGGCATACAACATCCTGCTCAGGACAAATGCCTGCACTATCTTACAGAGGTCTTTTTCTTTGACTCCTCTACTACGGTTGGCATTTCTTCTGATTAGCCTAATTGACATATTAACTGAACTTTTCAGCTTTTGCAGGATTTCTTTGTTTTTCCTGTTAGCTTGTAGATACAGCCCCAAGATCCTTATTGACTGCACTTCCTTGATTGGAAGTCCCCCCCCCCCCCCCCCCCCCCCCCTCACTTGGGGGGGGGGGGGGCGCTTGGCTGCTGGAACCGGGACTCCTGGGTTTTTTGTTTGATGACCAGAAGCTCTGATTTTGGGTGTGAGCATGATAGGCCTGAATGACCTGCGAGCTCTGCGATAGTGTCTACCGCGCGTTGTAACGTTTCCTCTACCTGACCGTCATTCCCGTTGGTGGTCCAGAGTGTGATGTCACCTGCCCAGAATGTATGTCTCAACCCAGGAATGGCTTCCAGTCTGGGTGGAAGCTTTATGAGAGAGAGATTGAAGAGAAACGCGGACAGTACTGATCCTTGCGGTGTCCCTCTACCCCCTAGCCGAAAAGGCAATGACTCTATTTCGCCTATTTTAATTGCTGCGGACCTATGGCTGAGAAATGAGCGAATGTATCGGAAGGTTTTTTTCTCCCGGGTTAATGTCCGAGAAGTTCTCGAGAATGGCTTCGAGTGCCACATTATCGAAGGCCTTGGTGAGGTCTAGCCCTAGCACTGCTTTGGTGCCCGTGCATATCTCCCAGTGTCTATGACTTCTGCTTTGAGCTGAAGCCTGATATCCTGCGTAAATAAATTAGCTCCGACGCCTAGCATAGTTGTCGACAAGATCTCTTTGTCCTCTGCGTACTCCTGCAGTCTGTTTAGGATCACATGCTCCATGAGCTTGCCTACGCAGAAAGTGAGCGCGATTGAGCGCAAATTGGCTATATCTGGTTTCTTGCCTGGTTTGGGAATAAAAGTAATAATTACATGCCTCCAGGCTTAAGGGATTTCACCTTCGTTCCAGTACTTATTCATGAGCCCCGTGATTGCCTCTACTGATTTTACGTCTAAATTCCTTAATGCTTTGTCTGGGATCCCGTTCGGGCCTGCCGCGGACGTGGTGCGGAGCGGTTCCAATGGCGAAGAGAACCTCTGTCTCCGTTATTTCTGAATTTAGCTCCGGATTTGGAGTCCTCGGTGGTCTGGCAGTTGAATCCAAGAGGCCTTGCTGAGATATCGATCCTGTAGTTCTAGCAAGAACTCTTCCGTGGTGCCCTCGTATTTATGGATAAGTTTAGCGAGCTGATTTTTCTGTGTCGATTTTGTCTGTGTCGGATCTAGTAGATGTCTGAGCATTTGCCACGTTTTTTTACATCCTAGTTGTCCATTCATGCGTTCGCATATCTGACCCCACTGCTTTTCTTGAAGCTGCAGTGTGTAGGCTTCTATCTGTCTTTCTAGTTTCGCTTCATCCGCTGGAATAAATAATAAGTTCTGCTCTCTCTCTCTCTCTCTCTAGTTTCGCTATACGTTTCCTTAGAGGCCTTAGGTGTTTGCGCTTCCTCAGTCTCTTTTTGCAGGCTGAGGTGAGCTTCCCACATATGGAGTAGCCGCGAGTCAGAGATTAGGCCCTCCTGTTCTATCGACACCTCCGATGTGGTTTGCTTAATATCATTTTTAAGTGACTCGATCCAATCATCGAGATTCGTGATTTCTGTTTCGGCTGTTTGCTCTCATAGGTCCCTGAATTTATCCCAATCCGTAATGTGTGTCTTCCTAATTATTGTTTTGTGCTTAGCCGTTTCGAAGGTGGTGGCTAAAATATAGTGTTCACTACCTAGTGTATGACCTGTGTTTAGCCATTTGGCTCCCATTATATTCCTAGCAAGGGTGAGGTCCGGTGACGTGTCAACGCTGATGCTATTGCTTAGCCTCGTGCATTCCTGTGGGTTGTTTAACACGGAAAGACCCATGTTCTGTATCGCTTGCAATACTATGTTGCCTTTTTGGCTGGCTTTAACGTATTTCCATTCTGGACGCGGGGCATTGAAGTCTCCGACAACTAGTAGCTGCGCTTTGGCTGCCAACCTTAGGCTTCTGACCAGTAGCTCCGGAATATCCGTTCCTCTATCTCTCGGCGGACTGTATAGATTTAGAATAAAGAGATTTTTGTCATCTCAACTTTTTGGCACTATCTCGAGAAGGATGTAGTTTTCTTTGGAGCTGTCAGTATTATGCTGTATTGCAGTGACATTACGCTGCACCAACGTTGCAGTGAATGCACCCGTAACGGTACCGGCGTCGTATCCCGGTGGTGGGAACGCTTTGTAGCCCGGAAGTTTTACGGCACCACTAGCTACTTGTAGAGCAATAACGTCTGGTGGATGCTTTAGGTTTTGTATATGGAGCTGCAAGTTCCCCCGCTTACAGCGGAAGCCTCTACAGTTCCACTGCCACACTTTAATTTGCTGTCTGGGGGCCATGATGCGTAGCAATTGTGTGCATTGGCTGCTGACCAGGCAATGGAGGAAGGCGCGCCTCCATTGAGCTTAATATTTTCATCATTTGTTGGAACGACATGGTTGCCTGATTTTGGAACACCCTGAATTAGTTGGTTAAGGCGTCCACCCTATTATTCAGTGTCCACCCTAGCCGAGAGGATGTCTACTTTAACCTCCACGGGGTCCATCCTTTCTGTGAGTGCATTTACATCGGTCCTGAGTTTGTTCGGGGCTCTCGTGTGCTGCGGCATATCAGTTTCTGAAGCTTCTGCTACCCGTTTACTGTTCTTCTCTCCGCTCAGGAGAGGTGGCCTTTTGATCGGGGCTCTATAGAGCCTGTTACCATCGCTACCACCCCTACCGACGGCACCGGTGGCGGGGCTCGCGTCTCATTAGTTATTGGGTGTTCTAGTACCTAGTATTCTTAATTAATTGGCGGAGCTCCGCTATCTCCTTTTCTAGTTTGGCAATTTTATCATCGCGTGCCTGTATCTTTTTCCGTAGCTCCTTCTCTTGAATATTGTTAATATGGGAGGCCGTATCCGGCCAGCTCACCTTATTATCTGGCTTGTCTCCGCTTCTTCTGCGGCTCGAGCTTCTTTCTTTTCTGTTGCACCTGCCCCCTTCCTTGTTTGGTAGTGACGGGAAGGAGCTGGATCGGTCTCGGGGCTTGCTGTTGCGTTTCGTCCGGCTCGAGGACCTCTGTCCCTTGGTTGATGTTCCGCGTGGCGTCGCCCCGCGTTGTCGTTTTGCGCTTGTTCGCTTGTTTCCGGACCACAAGACGATGTTTGCGGTCGTCCGGCGCCGCGACGTACGACGCCACTTGCTTGCCGTGCCCTTCAAGATTGAGGACTTTCATGCCGGCGTAAGCTGATGCTCTTTGGCGGTTCGGTGTGCTTACGATGAACGTGTTGTTCACGATGTTTACATGTGTAGTGTCGACACTTGTGCCTCCAATGGCGCCACGTTCGCTGCCTCCCATATGAAACTATTGAGGGCACGTGGGGCGACGCTGCTCAGGTCCCAATTTCTCGGTCGACACACGATTTTGCAGTCGTCCATTGGTAGTCTCGGGGACGGTATGATGCGAAGCATATTAACGTAGGTTTCGGGCCTTCGCGCGACGCCCGGCGGTGGCCGCCATTGACCCTGAAGTGGGGTCACGTGACATGACGTCACGTGATGACGTCACACCGGCTGCAGATGGGGCCTCATATCGCGCCGTCGGACGTCGCCCGGCGGAGGCCTCCACGCTTCGGTTCGCGCCGTCGCGCGCGACGCGACGGCGGCGCCACCATCGCTGCATCACGTGATATGTGACGTCACGCCAGGGATGAAGCGGCGCGCGCCCGCAGTCGCGTCAGTCTCTGTGCCCGCAACCGCGCCAGCGTCTTTGCGCCGGGAGTGTATGCGGTCAAGATGCCTATACGACGATTAACCTAAAACCACGTCTCCGTTACTTAGCCCCATCCACACTGAGGCAGCTGCTTAACATGCTTCGCATCCACTGGGCTTAACCTTGATAAGCCTCCAATTTTTTTTTTTAGTGGCGGATGGTCCACGCTTCTTTTTGGCTGTAGTGTCGGAGTTCGACTTCCATTCGGCCTGACCCGGCTTAAGCCTAGCTGCGTCGACCGACGTGGCTGTAGCGCTTTGTTTCAAGCGTCTGGCGCTATCTTGAAGACTGAGAACGGTCTCCCATTCTCCGTTATCTAGCTCCGCTGGCGTTATGTCTTCCCCTTCGACGGAGTAATGCATCTTCAGGGTTAGCAAAGTCTCGGGCTTGCTCACGGAGCCCGTCGGCACGGGGCCGAGCAAGGCGTATACGCGTTAGGCCTAGCTCACTCCGTCACTTGGTCTGGATAAAACGTCCGAAAAATACGGAAGCTTGGCGTCGACTTGCCAAAAATTGGCATCCACAGGTGCCGGGCGGCCCCTCTGAGATGTTCCAATAGGTGGCAGGCCCAAGAACCGAAGCGTTCCGCCAAAATTTGGCTTCGAGGCGGGAGCCCATGCGACGCACGTCCGCACTGCTCGACAGCTCAGGCAGATATATCTGAAAATCAAGGGGCTGCCATCATCTGCTGCACTGCTTATATGGACGAGGTGGCTTTTTTTTTAAGGCGATGGACGGCTAATCCATTGGGCTCTGCCAGCGTATGTCCGAATCCCATCCTCGTCGGAGGAAGTTTTCTATTTTTTTTCAATGCCCCTGTGAAAATGTAGGGGCTGCCATCGGCTGCTGCACTGCTTATCCGGACGAGGTGGCCGAGCATTCTACTTCCGGACACCGTAGTGAACGGTCGCAGGATCATGTGCTCCAGCGGAGCGGCGATAGCGGCCCTTTCCAGCCGCGGAAACAGGCTCGACGACATGGACGATACCGAGTATCAGATTATTCTGCCAACTTTGCCCACCGGACGCGTTGTTTTTAACACGCTTTTTTTGCACGGCGATGTGCGAGTCAGGCCATACAGGGTCGAGGATTTCCGCGACGCCCTGGTCAAGGCTGGTGCGCTCCCCGACGTTGTGGCGTTGGGGGCGTATCAGATCAACCATGTTTGGGCGGTCACGTTAAGCAGCACCGAAGCAACGAAGAAATTGGCGGCTTTCAAGGAAATCGAAGTTAAGGGACGCCGTTGCCTCATTATTGATCCCGAAGACCAACAGGTGAAGCTGCGACTTCACTGAATGTTGCACGGTGTGGCAGACGACGACATCCGGACAGCTTTTGCTGCTTTTTGGAAGGTGACCGAGGTGACCCGGGAGAGGTGGAGAGTTCAAGGCGTCAGGGAGAAGGGGTCCACCACGAGGACTGTGCTCCTGAAATTGAAACCCGGCATTAAGGTCGATGACTTACCTCACCAGCTGCGAGTGGCCGGGGAGCTGGCCCTTGTCGTGGTGCCTGGGCGAGCGATGCAGTGCCTGCGCTGCCGCGGTACCGGTCACGTTCGACGTGAATGTAAGGTACCGCGTTGTCCAAAGTGTAGACGCTACGGACATGACGAGGCTGCCTGTGTGCTTTCGTACGCTTCGGCCGCGGGACATGGAACTGCGGAACGGTCGGCGGAGCTCACAATGGACGTGGTCGAGGCGGAGGAGGCGGCGAAGGGTGCCGGAGAGGTTCGAACGAAGACACGGGAGACGGATTCATCGGTGGACTCGGCAGAAAGCGGCAATGCTGCGAGGGATGTGGGGAGAGCGGACTCTGCACCTGAGCTCACTATCAATGAGGAAGGCACGGCACTTGAGCCGGCAAATGGTATGGAACAGGATAATGGGGAGGACCACTCGGACACCAGTGCTGTTCGTAAGCCAAGCGTCCTAGCCCCAGCCAAGCGATCCCACACACAGTCCGAACCTGAAGGTAACCTGGTGTCAGCCCCCAGCGTCGACGAGCCACCAGCAAAAACGGGGCAATCCCGGCGGTCCACGCTACGTCCGCGGCCAAACATATCATCAGAGAGACGGGCAGCGGATAAAGTGCCCCCGCTGCCGGGTCAGCCGCTCGCACCGGACGGGGATGGATCCAACGACGGCGTCTAGCAACGCGCTAGACGGGAAAGGTAAGCACCATGCTTTCGGTCTCTTCACCCTTGATGAAAATGGCGCCCGAAACCACCTTAAGAGTAGCCACGTTAAACGTCAGGGGATTGGCAGGCAAAAAGAAGCAGAGCCAGGTGCACCGGCTCTTAACTGACCACGATATTGACGTGCTTGCCGTGCAAGAAACTAAGGTTGATGGGGAGGAAGAGACCGGGAGCATGGTGCGACGTTTCACGGCTAGATTTTACGCCATTGTTAGCCACGCAGTTGGGACATCGGCCGGGTGTGTATTGTTCGTCAAAAAGCTGCCTGGTCTGGTTGTAAAGGGCTACTCCTCATGCTCTTCTGGACGGTGTGTAGTGGCTGATTGTGTATACAGCGGTGTTGAGTGGCGCATTATTTGTGTGTACGCTCCTAACTGTGTGGAGGAAAGAACAGTGTTTTTCGAGAATGTTATGCAGCAGTTAAGTACGGAAAGGCAGGTAGTATTGCTGGGCGATTTTAACTGTGTACTGAATGCTCGAGACAAAACCAGCACACGCGGATTCAGAGACAAGAGCACTAAAATGTTATGCCAGGTAATAAGCGAATGGAATATGGAGGATGTGGCTGATTGCTTGGAAGGACCGCGTGCCGTTCAGTACACGCACTTCCAAGGTTCTAGCCACGCGCGTCTGGACAAAATTTACGCGTCGCTGGATTTGATTCATTCATGCAATGAATACCGAGTGGTGCCTATGACATTCACGGATCACTGTTTGGTGCAATGCTTATTCGGCACCAAAAAACGAAGCAATGCATTTAGCTGGGAGTTATGGAAATTCAACAACAAATTGCTTAAGGATGATGCCTTTAGACGCGTGGTATTGAATGAATTGATTAAAGTGAGGCCAGGGACTTGGCTCGAAATCTGGAAACAGTGGGAGTTGTGCAAGGAAAAGATTAAAATTAAAGCCATTGACAGATCCAGTTGCCTGGTGTACGAGAAGAAAATTACAGAAACCCAGCTTAAGGCTTTGCTCGCAAAACTACACGAACAGGAATGTAAGGCACCCGGCAGATGGATAGAGGATATTCGAAAAATAAAAGAACAGATTAACTTGATAGAAGAAGACAGATACCAAGGAGCGTTAGTGCGTGCAAGAGCGGAAAAATTGGCCATGGATGAGACGCCGACAAAAAGATCGTTGGGAATAGAAAAAGCAAATGCAAGGCGAAATCACGTGGCAGAGGTAGATTGGGCAGGACGCACAGAAACTGATAACGAAGGAATCGCGAAAGCTTTCCGGGAGTATTATGAAGATCTATTTTCGTCCCGAGAGGTTTATTTGGACCGTTTTAAAGAATCCTTTCTTGACGCGATGCCAAAAATTGACGAGGAACAAAAAGAAAGACTGGAGCGGCCAATAAGCGAAAAAGAAGTGCAGCAGGCAATAGAAAATTTAAACCCAGGGAAATCACCCGGGCCTGATGGCCTGAGTGCGGCTTTTTATAAAGCGTTCAAGGAACAGCTATCACCTTTGTTGTGTGCCTTATTTAATGAAGCGTATGAACTGAAGGCACTGCCTGCGTCTTTCGGATCATCGCACACAGTACTTATTCCGAAAACTGACCAACCAGATAAGCTTAGGCAGTTGTCGTCTTACAGGCCCATTGCTCTGACAAACGTTGATTACAAGATTTATATGAAGGTGCTTGCTGGCAGACTACAAACTGTTATATGCGAACTAGTGGGCCCTCACCAAACGTGCGGTATCAAAGG
>JAJIZL010033838.1:0-29645 GCA_023969395.1 Amblyomma maculatum
CCTAACCGCCCTGATATGCTCGAGATCATAGTTGACGGTGAACCAGTCTCCGGATCTGCATTATCTGACCGCTTTAACTCCCACTTCGCCGCCAGACCAAAGAAAGGCTCATCACTTAGTAAAGTTTCGTGCTGCCTACAGGCAAATTCCACAAAGACCATGTTCTTAAAACCCACAGATGAATCTGAAGTGTTCAACACGTTTCTCTCCCTGAAGAATAGTAAAGCCCTTGACATTGACAGCATCCAGATTAAACCTATCAAACATGTCCTTGATCTCTTATGTCCGTACTTAGTGCATATATTTAATCTTTCGCTAGCATCTGGCACATTTCCTAACGACATGAAACGTGCAAAAGTCTCTGTTATATTCAAAGGTGGAAACCGGAACGATCTAAGCAACTACAGACCAATATCTATAATTCCAGTCTTTTCTAAGGGTCTTGAGAAGATTATGCTCACCCGACTAGACGGTTTTTTTACTAAGCACAATATTTTATCTGACTGTCAGCATGGTTTTCGGAAGGGTAGGTCAACGGAATCTGCTCTTCTGCTGCAAAAAGAAATCATCATTAAAAACATTGAAGCTAATAAGTTAACACTGGGAATTTATATAGACTTCAGTAAAGCCTTTGATTCAATATGTCACACAACCCTCCTTAACAAGTTAGATTATTATGGTGTCCGTGGGCTAACAAATACTCTTCTGCAGTCATACCTAGCCGGCCGATCCCAGTGTGTTCACATTAATGGCTACTATTCCGCTTTCCAGCCAATTTCATCTGGTGTCCCACAAGGCAGTATTCTTGGGCCATTTTTATTTAATGTCTACGTTAATGATCTTATGCGTACTGATGATAATGCCGTATTTGTATTATATGCGGATGATTCAAGTTTGTTCTTTAGCTCAACTAATGAAGCCGAATTGTTTGAAATGGCGAATAGGGCGTTGTCAAAGGTACTGAAATGGTCCGAAGTAAACAGCTTAGAAATAAATGGGAAAAAAACAAAAGCAATTTTATTTGCTCCTAAAAACAAACGTCTGGCCTGTAGTCGGGAGCTAAAATTAGGTCTCCTTAAAATAGATATCGTTAAACAGCATAAAATCCTAGGTGTGACATTTTCCAATCAGATGACATGGGACAGTCATGTTGAACAAGTGACTAAAAAACTTTCGTCTGCTGCAGGTGCCTTATTTAGAACGCGCGACCTCTTTCCTATGTCTGTCAGACTACAAGTGTACCATGCCCTCTTCCGCTCACACCTTAACTACTGCACGCTAGTATGGGGGACGACCACCAAACAAAACATCAGTACACTTCTGCGTCTAGAAAAAAAAGCCATACGTTGCATAAACAAAGTACCATTTTTGCATCCTTCAGCCGAGCTATTCCGTCAGCATCATATAATCAATATTCAGTCTCTTTATAGTTACCATCTTCTCCACCACCTCCATTTTGCTAATGAAAAGTATAAAGAATTTCTAATTACGCTCTCGGGTGCAACATTACGCTGCAATATTTCTAAAACACGTGCACCTGAAAAATGGACAATTCCGCACCACCGAACAAATTACCTTCTGCAGTCATTAAGTTATACAGTGCCAATGTTGCTAAATAAGTTCAATTTAACCACTCTTAGTAACGCTGTACTAACACGCAAAGTTTTACGATCAATGTTTATAGGCTGACCTGTGTTTTTGCTTGTTTCCAGTGTAAAATGGTACCGCGTGTAATATACATAGTAGATTGAGTTTTCGTGTCCGTCATGTTGTAATTATCGGTTTGTTGTAATATTTTGTGTATGTAAACGCTAGTCTTTATATAACACCCTGATATAACTTATATTTTCACTTCATTCGTCTCATTTGTATGTCTGTGATAAAATATGCGTTTTTTTTTTCCCAAGTAGCAACTGATCTCTTGTACTCATTTTTTTTTTTTTTTTACTGCTGTCACTGACTGCTGTCACTGTTGCCTGCCGCCGGTCTCCAGGCCCCGTCAAGCTGTCCCTACAGCTTTTTGCCTGGAGACCGTCAACATTGTAAATGTTGAAAATAAAAGTGACTTGACTTGACTTGACTTGGCTCCATCAAACCCTCTTTTGGAGGCAGAATTTGAAATACCTGCCTGGAAGACTCCTGCTCTGGAGCCGTTATATCAGACTCAGTTTGAATTACACAGTTTGAGGCCATGTAGTTGGGAACCCTGAAAGCTATAAGCCAATCAGAGCTACGCCGAAATAAGATCGAACAAGATCGTGGTCGGTGGTGGTTAGCGTATGTGTTTACGCACTAATAGGGGAACGTTATCTTAACCGAATATATGTCGCCCTGTAACGCGTATTAGTAATATCAAAACGACACACTTCGGTTATTACCGATTCCCTCAAATTTCTTAGTGCCTTAGAGATGTTATGCTAACATAAGGTACTGCTGGACGATCAGCAGAGGAGCACCACAGGAGCCGGCGCACTCACTAGACTTCGGTCGTGCATACTTTATTGCCATTCCAGAACGTTGAAGACAAAGGGAACGCTTGTCCTTTGTACACTCATTCATTGTGATTTCTAGGCAAAATCCTCATATCCAGGCAGGCCGCCTTTCGGAAACCGACATGTATGGAATGATGTCAATGCGTTAGGACGCGTTGATGGTTGCGATGAGTTTGCGAATAAAATCGACCTCCTTCTATTTATATGCACCAAAGCTCTTTAGGCCACAGGAAGTGTGATTATATATCCTAAATACAGCAAGAGAACGTGCTGCAATTGCTCCTTCTGCGCCTGAAATTTCAGGACCAGCATGTGGGGTGGGAACAATGCGAGATGAGCCAAACCGCTGGCGCACGTTTTGTGCTAGGAGTGGCATCTTTCAGTCATGCACAAAAAAATGCATTATTTCATGAAGTTCCTATGGATAATCAATCCTCCTATTTCAGGTCTCCTTGCCGTTAGCCTCCAGCGATCTGCACAGGGTCACTTTCTTTGTCTGAAGATAGCTAGAATGATGAAAATTATCAGTGGTCATCAGGCGCGTGGTTCTGAGAAAACAAAGCCGATGCAATTTGCAGTTCTTCCTTTTACACATTGCACAGCTCACGGGCTTGGGATGATGGCATATCCTTACAACGCTAATGTTTGTATCTGCACCAAAAAAAAAAAACGTGAGCCCATTGTTTTTGCAGAATAAAGAGAGGTTTCGTTTTTCGTTTATTATGCCTACAATGTACAAAAATGCTCAAGAATTTATTGGATCCATTACCAATGGGCAGGTTTTGGGTCCAATATAGATTATAATACAATACAGGCAGACTAAACTGCAACAATTGATAAACAACTATAGATAACAGGAAGAAAACTGCAATTCACATAGCATTTCTACTGGTCGAGGGGGAATGCCTTATGTGTGGCTACAAAATTAGTTTTAAGCTTTTAGTCATTAGGAATTGCATTCTAGTTTTGGGCGCCACTAACTTTGATTAGTCGTCGCTCCTAAGTATTGTGGCATTGTGGGAGGTTAAAATTGTGAAGAGTTGCAGCTCTTGTGTTTCTGCTGGAAAGTAGGAAGACGTCTAGTGGAAGCGGTTCGTTAGACAATAGAATACTATCCATTATTGTAGCAATTTTTGATAGAGTTCAGAAGCAGCAATATCAGAGATTGGAATTGTTGAGTCAGTGCACTTTCAAACGTTGCAATCCTAACCGCTCGTTTTTTCATGCAGAAAAAATTGGTCTAGATATGCCCCATAAGTTTTGCCTCAAAGATTTTATACAATCAACCAGCTGGCTGTGATCACAAACAAAATAGAAAATTTGCAGGTTAGGGAAACCAAAGTACTCACGAGCATTTCGTGATAGGTAACCGGTAAGCAAGTTTTGAGCATACACTGCGCGTACATTTTTTCCAATGCAAGTCGGTTTGAAAAATAACACTTCGATATTAAACAATGAGACTTAATGCAGCCTCACGTTTTCTATATGTATGTCAAAGTGATCATAAATATATTCCTTCCGAGTGAACCTATATATGGTATAGTATTTTTTTAATGTTTAGAGTAAGGTAATTCATCTTAAACCATGAGGATACTGTTGAAAGTTCCTTCTGTATTTTGTTCGTAGCCTATGTAATATATCCCCGTGAAAAATAAGGGCAGTATCGCCCGCATACATCAAGGCCCAGTAGTGATAGAATATTTCAGGAATGTCTTTCACAAACAAAAAAAAAAGATCGGCCCAAGGGCCGACCTACGGGGCACACCAATAAGACATTTTTTATATGGTCATTGAATACCAGGCGTTGTCTTTGACCGGCTAGGTGGCTTTTCGAAAACTGCAGTATATTCCCTCTGAAACCATAACTCTCTTGCTCACCGAGGAGCATCTGATGGTTTTTTGTATCGAAAGCTTTGCGCACATCCAGGTACACAACAGCGGCAACCTTGTTATTATGAAGGGCGATGTTATGAAACTGAGTAAGGGTCAGAGTCACAGTTGATGTAGACCTTCTAAGTCGAAAGCCGTGCTGGTGAGAAGATATAATGTTATATATCGAGAGGAAGCTTTTAACGTGATTTTCTATGATTTTATAAAAAAATGATATAATTACAATCAGCATTGATATGAATCGGTAGCTGGACAGGCTTGATGGATCTCCGTCCTTGTAGGTCATCATCACTCTTGCAATCTTAAGTTTATCGGGATAAACCGCTGTATCTAGAGAATGAGTAAACATGTGCTGTAAATGGTTGCCTACTCAATATATCCCATGTTTGATGAATTTTAATTTCACAGTTATGAGATCAGGTCAAGTTCTTCCACTCACTTCCACTGTTTGCACAACTAAAACGATTTCACAGTAAATTATGCCACCCACCACAAACCTGTTCAACCCGGAAAATGCAGAAGCTGCACGCCAAGGTGGGGACCAATGTTAATAAAGTAATCATTGAATTCAATAACTATTTCCTGATCGACCACTTCAGGCAATAGCTGCTGGTTAGACGAAGCTTGATAGCGTCATGCACAATGACCAAGAATATTTTTTCTGCAACCCTCAGCTTATGCAAGAAGTGAGGAGACGTATTCTCGTTTTTTTCTGTATGAATTGTCCTATTAATACTGCTTTATTCGCGACCCAAGCTGAAAAACTTCTGTTGATATTTGCTCCACAGTCTAACCTCATCGAAGTCCTTGTAGATGGTGTTCCTCTCTCTTCCCTGATTGACACTGGTGCCCAACTCCCTGTTCTTAGTTCCTCTTTTCCTCATCGCCTGAAGAAAGTCCTGACGACAGCAGTTCCACCCACCCTTCATGTCGCCAATGATACCCCTGCTGCCGTGCGTGGCATGTGTACCGCCCAGGTAACCATTGCTGGTCGTCACACACAAGTATTATTCAGCGTTCTTCAAGAATGACCCCATGACCTGATCCTTGTCCTTGACTTCTTGACCGCTCGCTCAGCCCTCATCGAGTGCTCAACCGCATTCTACGCATGGAGCTTCCCCTCTGCTCTGTAGATCTCTCAACGCCACCTCGCCTCCGCTCAGCAAAATATTGCCGCTTCCCTCCTATTAAAGCTGTTGCTTACATTTCGATGTGCCCTTCCCCGCCAGTGTCCGACGGAGGCATGGAAGGCATAAGCAAAGTAGGTCAGGCGGATCCTAACCGGCAGAGTTATTTAGAAGTACCTACTAAGCAGTCGAGAAAAAGGAAGAAGTAAGGAAGAACGAAAATCCCAGAGAGAAGGACACAGATAACCGAAAGCAGGAGCCACCAGCTGGGAGGGAGTGAGAGAATGCTCAGGGGCTTATCGCCGGGGATTCCAATATGAGCAGGTAGAAGAGAGATATCATGGAACATGTAAAGGGTGATAAGCGAGATTTAGTTGGAATCTTCCCAGGGATGAAAATGGGCGCAGTGATGAAAGAGAGTAAAAATAGGCGGTTGAAAAATTCCGCACAGCGCAATATGGTGATCATAGCCGCGGGGCTGAACGATGTCCTATATGATGACGCTGCAGGAGTGGTGGAAAGTTTAGATAAGAGACTTGCCGATATGAGGGATATAATACAGCAAGCGCAGATAGTTGTATGTACAGTACCGGAGGTGCTAGGAACGAACGGAAAGCTTGAGAACGAGGTGGTGACAGTTAATTAGGTCATAGGAAAGTGAAGCTTGGAGAAGCGTTTTGAAGTTGTTGAAGTAAACAGGGGGGTGCATAGAGCAGGGTTTCGAAGGGCTTTTCAGCGAGATGACATCCATTTTAACAGAAGGGCGGGAGAAGAGATCGGTTGGCGCCTGGCAGGCAAGGCTATAGTTTTTTGGGGTGTCCGCGAGGGCTCCGTTTACAAGGGGAGGTAGAAGTGAAGCAGAAGAAAGCATAATAACGGAGGCTGAGCCAAAAAAAAACGGCAAGGAGGAGGTCGAGAAAGAAATGTACAAAAAAGGAATTTAACACTAGGATCAGTTACGTAAACATGCAAGGAGGTAGAAAAAGAGCGAAACGGCTAGAGATAGAACAGCAGTTGAAGGATGACAAATTTGATGTGTATCCGCTGTTTATCGTAGGTTACGTCTGCGAAAGGTGCAACAGATCGAGAAAGGAAAAAAAGGGGGAGGGTTAGGTATGTTGATACACCAAGGATGAAAGTGGCAAGGAATAAAATTGTCTTGCAAAAATCATATCTGGGTATCAGGAATAATTGCCGGCATAAGGACATGGATAGGGGTAGTTTATTTAGCAACAGGACACCAATGCAGGCAAGAAAACAAGGATATTTTAGAGCGCAGCTCTTTGGCGTCCGTTCCTGGTTTTCGCGTCGGCGTCGTCGTCGGCCTCGTAACCAGCTCCGCCCCCCTTTCATCACCCCAGCGCTAGCAGCGACCGACTGATACCGCTGGATGCCGCTGACGCCGCTAGAGAGTCAAGATAACGTGACTGCATAGAACACCGTCGCCGCCATACAGAAAAAGGAGGGGAGGGTCCCCCCCCCCCCCACCCCCTGTTCCTGTGTGGCGGATAGGGTGCTCTTCAGTTGCCGACGCGCCGGTTATTTCACGTAGGCCCCGGCACGTCGACGAATACGTGACCACCTTCCCACGGCTAGACCTGGTTCTTGGCGCTGCGGAAGCGAGGGTATCATGTTGTTCGCGTCGGCATCGGCGGCGTTGTCCCTGAAACCAACTCCGCAGCTGGGGTTGACTCACTATCAGCGTCAGCAGCATCAGTCAGTCGCTGCTATCTCTTCCCTCCTCCCTTTATCGCGTTGTCCGCTTGCTGTGCACGCTTCTGCCCCCATCGTTTGCCGCTAGGTGTACACGCCGCCCCCCTCCCCCCTCTTCCTGCGAGTCTCCGCTCGTCAAAGCGCCGGCTCGAACTTAATTCCTTTCTTCGCTCCTCCTCCTCCAGTGCAACCCCTGTGCGGCAGCAATCAGAGAGCCAGATCGGTGGCGGCGGATCTGTATATGTGCACCGCCCGAGCCGAAATTGCCGCTGCCGTTCTTTGTTAAAGGAATACGTGTGAGAAATAAAAAAAATTCTGTGATAGCGCATACATGTGTTGCTCGATTTCTTTGCCGCAATCTATCGAAAAGGTGAAACAGCTTATTTGCTGCGCTCAAATTTCGCATTAGGAAGTAACGTTTGTGACCCAGGTAGCGGACTTCACTGCAAAAGAACTTGCATTTTTCCATGCACAGTGTCACATTGTGATCCTGTAATCGTCTCAACACTTGTTCTAGCTTTTGGCGACATTCAGTGATACTCGAACCGCCAATGATGACATCATAAATGTAACATCCTACTTGGGGAATATCTTTGAGAATACAGTCCATGAGCGACTGGAATATGGCAGGAGCACTTGCGATGCCGTAGGGCAGTCGCTGAAATTGATAAAGACCTTGGTGTGTGTTTACAGTTAAAACAGCCTTCGAATCTTCGTCAAGTTCCACTTGCTGGTAAACGGCAGCCAGGTCTAGCACGCAGAATACCCTTGAGCCGGCCAACGTTGCGAACAAATCCTCTGCACGGGGAGAGGGTAATGTTCACTCATCAGTACGGGTTTACGGTGACCTTGTAGTCACCACAGAGCCGTACTTTTACTCCTCCATCCTTTGGTACTACTACCAAAGGTGTCGCCCAATCGCTTCTAGTGACCCGTTTTAATACGCCAGTCCGTTCCAAGAAGTCAAGTTCCTCGGACACAGCTTGTCTCAAAGCAAAAGGCACTGGACGGGCCTTACAAAACACTGGTTTACTGTTCGGCTTCAAAAGGACTTGTGCCCTGTAGCCCGTTATTAGCCCCATTTGAGGCGAAAACATGGGTTCGAATTTCTTCTTTATCTCAAGTACGGCATCATCTTGCTGCAAAGCTTTAACTTCTTGCCAGTTCAATTTAAGCTTACTCAGCCAATTGCGACCCAGTAGACACGGCAACTCTTTTCCACCATCATCTACTATCAGCACCGGCATAACCTCAGTTTGATTACCGTACTCGACTTGCACGTCTGCCGATCCCACGAACGGCACCAGTGCCCCTGTGTACGTCCTTAAAGGAACGACCGTCAGAAACACAGCTAGTTTCTTACCTTCAGCCACATCGTTTGCCTCCACGTAAAGCTCAAATGGTTCCAGGTAGGACTCGAAGCTTTCGCTTCTTTCGTCAAAGAAATCAATTTTTCCCAGCTTCGACATTGCAGCGCCGGCCAGGAAATCGCAGTCTTCAGTAGCAGTTGCCGAAACAAGTGGACAGCCGCGCAGATCCCATCCTCGTCGCCAGTAAATATAGTAGCGGCGGCAGCCGAGCTGGCCGTATTCGAAGAAACAGCCCAGACCAGGCGCAGGATAAGGAATGACGTTTATTCGTTCTTTGACGCGCTTATATAGCCAGCGCGGTTACTTATCCGCTGCTGCTATCAGTTAGCAAGTGGCGCGTCATGCACACGGGCTATCACAGTCGGTAATTTTTTTTGTGAATGTCTCAGTGACGATATAAGCCAGTTTGTAGACGAGGCCAATATTATCCTACTGGGGGACATGAACGGCCACATCGACGATCTGGATGGATACATGGATTGTAACGGGAAGCTAATGCTAGATTACTGTGAGCGACACGACCAAGTTATTGTAAATAGAGAAACAAAATGCGAGGGAGAAATCACGTGGCGATTCCGCAGCAAGCAGACGACCATTGACTACTGTCTAATGACGTAGGAAATTTATAGCAAGGTCACGAAAATGGCAATAGACGAAGAAGGGGAGTATAGATGGTAAATGACCATAAACGCATAAGTCTGCGGATGGGGCTCTTGATGAAATGAGAAATGGAACTTAGACAAAAAGTAAACGCAAAATTAAACGACGATGAAATAGCGCAGATAGCAGTAGACAAAGAGGAAGCAATAGAGAAAAGCCCCATGGAAGACTGGGAATATGAACAGGTAGAACTACTCATAACGAGAAAAATTAAGGAGGTTCAAGTAGCAAACCACTGGAATGGAAAGAGGGAGCCTCGTAGCTGGTGGAATAAGGAAATCAGAGAATCTGTTGAACAACGACGGGCAGCTTCAAAGGAACACCGAGAAGCAAAGAAACCAGAGATATCTCAGGAAGAAATATACCAAAACTGGGAATCACACCGAAAAAGAACCGACGTACAGGCCCTCATCCAAAGTAAAATAAAGCAGTCCTCCGATCGCTGGATGGCTGACATACACGATGCCGCTAGAGGCTGACGAAAAAAATTCTGGAACCATATAAACTGGCTACGATAAAAAGAATCAAAGAAAGCAGGGCCGGATTCAAGATAACGAGGGAAATTGTTTAAAGGGAGGCAACGCAGTGAACTATACATTACATCAATTATAGCCGAGGCATTCAAGAGCGATGGTAGCCTAATCTCCACAAATCAGGAAGCAAGACAAGAAGCAAAATATAAAGTAGCATAGAACTGACCAATCTATAAAAAGGCAGAAAACAACGTTCTTAAAAACACATCTGAAGGAATAGAGGGAATTCCGCTCAAGCTGATTAATAACTTGGTTCAAGAAGTAAAAAAACGTTGTAAAAGCTTTGGAAACAGCCATAACGAATAAGCAAATTCCGGATAGCTGGGGGCAGAGTAAAATGAATTAGATTTATAAACAGAAAGGAGATAGGATGCACATAAAATCCTACAAGTCGATTACCGTAACATATGTTATATGCAGGTTGGCCAGGCAGGCAGTGAAATTAAAGATGCAATCATGGGTAGAAAGAAACAAGATAATCGGAGAAGTTCAGAACGGTTTTAGAAATGGTAGGAGCCTAGATGATAGCCTGTTCAGGCTTACCCAATGCATCGAAATATCTAGAGTGGAAAATAGACCTTTGTATTTGGCCTTCCTGGACATAAACGGGGCATACGACAACGTAAGCAGAGAGCTTCTGTAAAACATAATAAAAGAAGAAGGTATCGGTCATAAGATAACAGAGTTGCTAAAGGAAATATACTGGGATAACAAAGTAGAAATTTTGTGGGAAGGGATAAGAAGTGCGGAAGCTGCCATTTTATGCAATGGATTAAGACAAGGTTGTCCTCAATCACCGCTGCTGTTCATGCTTTATAGGATAAATATGGAACGGAGGATACAAGAAAGTAACCTAGGTTTTAACCTGTCATATAGATTAGGCGGAACGGCGATAGAGCAGCGCCACCGGTTTAATGTATGCAGACGATATGGGGCTGCTAGCAGAAAGTCAGGAAGAATTGCGAACTTTGGTTAAGTATAGTGGAGACTGAGGTGACGCAGTTGAGTCGGGTCAGATAATTTTCAACAACTGAACTGATGAAGGTCTTAAAAGACAAGGCCATGAAATATTTAGAGTCATCATCATCATCATCCTGATTATACCCACTGCAGGGCGAAGGCCTTTCCCATATTTCTCCACCTAACCCGGTTCTGTGCTAGCTGCATCCACTTGACCCCTGCGAACTTCTTAATCTCATCCGCCCACCTAACTTTCTGCCGGCCCCTGCTACGCTTTCCTTCCCTTGTAATCCAGTTTGTTACCCTCAGCGACCATCGGTTATCCTCTCTTCGCACTACATGTCCTGCCCATGCCCATTTCTTCTTGTTATTTGTACTAGAATGTCGGTAACTTGAGTTATTTCTCTGACCCACTCTGCACGCTTTCTATCTCTTAATGTTACCCCTACCATTTTTCGTTCCATAGCCCTCTGGGTTGTCCTCAACTTAAGTAGAACTCTCTTGGTTAGCCTCCACGTTTCAGCCCCATAGGTGAGTACAGGCAAGATGCAACTGTTGTATACTTTCCTCTTGAGCGATACCGGTAAGCTGCTAGTCATAATCGGCGAGTGCTTGACAAATGCGCTCCAACCTAATCGTATTCTTCTTGTTATTTCCTTTTCGTGGTCCGGATCTGCGGTTACTACCTGTCCTAAGTAGACATATTCGCCTACTACTTCCAGTATTTCGCTACCTAATGTAAACTGCTGTTCCTTCCCGAGGCTGTTGAACATTACCTTAGTCTTCTGCATATTGATTTTCAAGCCTACCTCTCTACTTTTCCTGTCTAGGTCATCAATCATTATTTGCAGTTCATCCCCCGAGTTGCTTAGCAAGGCAATGTCATCAGCAAATCGCAGATTACTGAGGTATTCTCCATCTACCCTTATCCCTAACTGCTCCCATTCCAAGTCTCTGAATACTTCCTCTAAATAAGCTGTGAATAGTACTGGGGAGATTGTGTATCCTTGCCTAACACCTTTCTTTATGGGAATTATTTTGCTTTTTTTATGCAGAACTATGGTTGCTGTGCAGCCACTATATATATATCTTCCAGAACTTTCACGTACGGCTCGTCTACCGCCTGATTTCGCAATGCCTGCATCACCGCCGAGGTTTCAACGGAGTCAAATGCTTTTTCGTAATCAACGAATGCTATGTTTAAGGGCTGGTTATATTCCGAGCATTTTTCTATCACCTGATTGATGGTATGGATATGATCGATAGTAGAGTACCGTTTCCAAAACCCTGCTTGATCCTTTGCTTGATTGCAGTCTAAGGTTGTCTTGATTCTATTAGCGATTACCTTAGTAAATACCTTATACGTAACAGACAATAACTGATTGGTCTGTACTTTTTAGGGTCCTTAGAGTCCCCTTTCTTGTGAATGAGGATAATGTTTGCATTCTTCCATGGTTCCGGTACCGTCGATGACACCAGGCACTGCGTATACAGGGTGGCCAGTTTTTCTAGCACGATATCCCCCCCGTCCTTCAGCAAATCTGTAGTTATCTGATCCACTCCAGCTGATTTCCCCCTTTTCATAGTTTCTAGTGCTTTCTTGACCTCGTCCTTCGTCACTGGTAGAACGTCTGACAGTTTTTTCCTATCGCCAATCTCATTACGGTCCCGACTACTTTGGCTACTGTAGAGATCTGTACAGAACTCCTCGGCTACTTTGACTATCTTTTCCATATTAGTGATGACGTTGCCCGCCTTGTCCCTTATCGCATACATCTGGTTTTTGCCTATGCCCAATTTCTTCTTTACCGCTTTAAGGCTTCCCCCGTTCTTTACAGCATGCTCAATTTTCTCCATGTTATACTTCCTTATATCGGCCACCTTGCGCTCATTCTTCTTTGATATTGCCGCGAAACCTTCAAAACAGTATTTGTTGTATTTTTAACAGCCGCCGGCATACAGGCTTATCACTCTGATTCTGGACCGCGTATCAGTTCCGTAATCTTTGTTTGTTACTGCTCGATGTTGCGAGTCACACCTTTATCAGTTTTGTTGTAGGGCAAGACGCACCGAGATCTGTCTCGAAGGTTCCGGCCACTCGCTTGTCTTTCCACAATGTTCCAGCCCGTGCTGGTAGCTGTTTGCGACGTTATCTAGATTCTTCTGTGCAGCCTTTAAATTGAGCGTTGCCGAGTGTGACGAGCAGTCTTTGTTCGACGACCGACTAGCGCGTTTGTAGCTATCGCCGCCGCCGAGTTGCTTAGTTCTTTTGCGGGCGCAAGTCAGCCCAAATAAAGAGTTTCTTTAGTGCAATCATCGACCCCCTTCATTTGTGTCGTCGACCTCGTCACCACTACGTGACATCTGGTGGAGGTGCTGCCTTTGATCCTTCAAGCGAAGACCCAAGCCGTGTTCCTGTCGCCCTGGAAGACCAGCCTACAGGTCACCGAGCCAGCCGCCGACTTCAAGGCCTACAACCCGAACACGGTCTGCTGCCTGACCCCATTCGACCTCGGAAGGCATCGACGCTTGCAATGGCCCAGCCTACAGCACCGGTTCTTTTCGTCCAACCCCGTGAGCCCCCTTGCTTCCATGGACGACCGGATGAAGATGCTGGAGATTGGATGGACCTTCTCGACCGTGTGGCAGAATTCAACGGCTGGAACGACGCTGCGAAACTCAGGCAGGTCTACTTTGTTCTTCAAGGACATGCCCGAGGACATGCCAGGACGTAACTATGATGATAGTGTGCGCGGAAGGTCCCCAAGCCCCCGTAGGGGAAACTAAAGGCAGCAACCTTTGGAGGTGAGGTCGCTCAAAGGCAAACAGACGAAGATCCTCCGCCGCCGACGACCACTAACGACAACGCAGCCGTTTCACCGCCGCTCCACACGACGTCATCGACGACAACACGCCCAAAGTGCAAGCAGACACCGCCGCCCAGCGAAGTAACAACGGTATGCCCCGGCCATGACCTGAAGAAACGACGAAGCCGAGATCGGACACTAAGGCCCACGTGCAATGCGAGGACGCGAACAAGTGACCTTGAAGTTGATATCGACGGTCGCAGAGTCACTGCCCTAGTAGACACCGGAGCTGACTATTCAGTCATTAGTGGACCGTTAGCCTCTCAGCTCAGAAAAGTTACCACCGCTTGGAATGGCCCGCTGATTCGCACCGCAGGTGGCAACCTGATTACTCCATCGGGACGATGCACTGCAAGAATAACCGTAAATGGGCGTACTTACCCCACCAGCTTTGTGGTCTTGCAGCAGTGCTCCCGCGACGTGATTTTAGGTATAGACTTCCTAAATGAACATAGGGCTATCATCGACCTGCGATCCAAGCTCATCAAGCTCTCTGCAGACAAAGCCATTCCTGCTACGACGACGTCGATGCAACACATCGCTCTAAACGTCCTCGATGAAGAATTGACCGTCCCGCCCCGATCAAGCATCGCAGTCTGCGTAGGTAGCGCAAACATCGAAACCGCTGAAGGCATCGTCGAAGGAAATATCCAATTGCTCTTAGAACGAGGTGTCGGTATCGCAAGAGGCATCGCGAAATTCCGGAGAGGTCAAACTCAGGTGCTGGTAACAAACTTCACCGAAGAATACCGGCATCTCAACAAGGGCACGACGATCGCTTTTCTCGACGAATTAGCCGACCTCAAAGATGTATTCTCCCTCCACGACCAAACGCTGGAAGACGCACCGGACCTATTCCGTCAGCCCACATTTGACATCAACCCGGCATTGACCCACAACAGGAAAGACCAGATTCTCAGTCTGCTTCGAAGCTACGGGGAGTGCTTCTCATCGTCATCGAAGGTACGACAAACACCACTGGCCAAGCATCGCATAATAACGGACGAACACGCCCGACCTCTGCGCCAAAGCCCTTATCGTGTATCGCCGCGAGAACGCCAGGCCATTCGCGATCAAGTTGAGGAAATGCTGCGTGATGACGTAATCCAGCCATCGAACAGCCCCTGGGCGGCACCAGTCGTTTTGGTCAAGAAGAAAGACAGCACACTTCGCTTCTGCGTTGATTATCGCCGCTTGAATAGCATAACGAAGAAGGATGTCTACCCGCTTCCCCGCATCGACGACACTCTCGACCGACTCTGCAATGCAAGGTACTTCTCATCGATGGACCTGAAGAGCGGATATTGGCAAATTGAGGTCGACGAAAGAGATCGCGAGAAGACCGCATTCATCACACCGGACGGCCTTTATGAGTTCAAGGTGATGCCATTTGGCCTCTGCTCCGCACCAGCCACGTTTCAACGAGTAATGGACACAGTCCTGGCAGGGTTGAAGTGGCAAATTTGTTTGGTATATTTAGACGACGTTGTTGTCTTCTCGTCAAACTTTGAAGACCACCTAAAGCGACTACAGACAGTGTTGGAGGCCATCAAGTCATCGGGACTAACGCTAAAAGCAGAGAAGTGTCACTTCGCCTACGAAGAACTCCGGTTTCTAGGTCACATCGTTAGCAAGGACGGTATTCGCCCAGACCCGGAGAAAACAGCTGCAATCGCACAATTCCCACCGCCTGCCGACAAGAAATCTGTGCGCCGATTCCTTGGGCTGTGCGCTTATTATCGACGATTTGTCAGAAACTTTTCGCGGATCGCCGAACCGTTGACGCAGCTTACAAAGGCTGACGTACCTTTTAAATGGGGAGCGCCGCAAGGAGAAGCCTTCGACGAACTCAAGCGCCGCCTGCAATGCCCTCCCATACTTGGCCACTTTGATGAAAACGCCGAGACCGAAATTCACACCGACGCGAGCAGTGTGGGCCTGGGAGCCGTTCTCGTCCAGAAGAGTGCCGGACAGGAGAAAGTAATCGCCTACGCTAGCAGGTCACTCACAAAAGCCGAAGTCAATTACTCGACGACCGAGAAGGAGTGCCTTGCAATCATCTGGGCCACTTCTAAGTTTCGTCCATACCTATACGGCCGACCATTCAAGGTGGTAAGCGACCATCACGCGCTCTGCTGGCTGGCGAATTTGAAAGATCCTTCCGGCCGCCTTGCCAGATGGAGCCTACGACTTCAAGAATTTGACATGACTGTAGTCTATAAGTCGGGCCGAAAGCATTCCGACGCAGACTGCTTATCCCGCGCTCCCGTCGATGCTCCCCCGAAGGACGATGACGACGACGCCTTCTTGGGACCGGTAAGCGCCAGCAGTTTTGCAGAACAACAGCGATCAGACCCTGAGCTGAAAGCGCTAGCCGATTACTTGGAAGGAAAGACCGCTTCCCCTCCTGGTGTGTTCAGACGACATTTATCATCCTTCACGTTAAGCAATGGCCTCCTCGTGAAGAAGAACTTCGCACCTAACAAGACCGCGCAGCTTCTCGTAGTGCCTAAAACCCTTCGGCAAGAAATTCTGCAGGCGTTGCACGATGAGCCAACAGCAGGCCACCTCGGATTTGCGCGCACGTTGCGTCGAATCCAGGAGAAGTATTACTGGCCGCGACTGCCTGCCGAAGTTGCCCACTACGTGAAGACGTGTCGTGAGTGCCAACGACGCAAGACGCCGCCGAACAGACCAGCAGGACTACTAAACCCGATTCCGCCCCCAATCCTGCCCTTTCAACAAATTGGGATGGATCTCCTCGGCCCCTTTCCATCTTCGTCTATGGGTAACAAGTGGATCATCGTGGCCACTGACTACCTTACCCGTTACGCCGAAGCAAGAGCACTACCAAATGGTACCGCGGCAGAAGTCGCCAAATTTTTTGTCGAACAAATTCTCTTGCGAAACGGCGCCCCAGAAGTGCTCATCACGGACAGGGGAACGGCGTTTACGGCAGAGTTGACGCAAGCCATCCTGGAATATAGTCACACAAGCCATCGACGAACAACTGCGTACCATCCCCAGACCAATGGCCTTACGGAGCGCCTGAACAAAACGATCGCGGACATGATCGCTATGTACGTCGACGCTGAACACAAGACCTGGGACACCATCTTGCCGTACGTGATCTTCGCGTATAACACGGCAGTCCAGGAGACGACCAGAGAGACCCCGTTTAAGCTTGTGTACGGCAGGGAGCCCACGACGACGCTCGACGCAATGCTGCCGCACGTAACCAGCGAAGACAACCTTGACGTCGCCGCCTACCTGCAGCGTGCAGAGGAAGCCCGACGACTCGCACGGCTGCACATTAAAGACCAACAGCGCACCGACAGTCGACGATACAATTTACGACGACGCCATGCAGAGTACAATCCAGGAGACCAAGTGTGGGTTTGGACACCAATTCGCCGTCGCGGATTAAGTGAAAAGTTGTTGCGTCGATACTTTGGGCCATACAAAATCCTTCGCCGCGTCGGACCACTGGACTATGAAGTCATTCCCGACGGAACGTCAGCATCACAACGGCGACGCGCACGCCCAGAAATTGTGCATGTTGTACGACTGAAGCCATATTACGCGCGTTAAGGAATCTGTGGTGTTTAAACTTTGCAGTGTTTATGTTTAAGTTTCTTTGTTTTGGAACATCGAGGCGATGTTTTTTTAAGGGGGGAGTAATGCCGCGAAACCTTCAAAACAGTATTTGTTGTATTTTTAACAGCCGCCGGCATACAGGCTTATCACTCTGATTCTGGACCGCGTATCAGTTCCGTAATCTTTGTTTGTTACTGCTCGATGTCGCGAGTCACACCTTTATCAGTTTTGTTGTAGGGCAAGACGCACCGAGATCTGTCTCGAAGGTTCCGGCCACTCGCTTGTCTTTCCACAATGTTCCAGCCCGTGCTGGTAGCTGTTTGCGACGTTATCTAGATTCTTCTGTGCAGCCTTTAAATTGAGCGTTGCCGAGTGTGACGAGCAGTCTTTGTTCGACGACCGACTAGCGCGTTTGTAGCTATCGCCGCCGCCGAGTTGCTTAGTTCTTTTGCGGGCGCAAGTCAGCCCAAATAAAGAGTTTCTTTAGTGCAATCATCGACCCCCTTCATTTGTGTCGTCGACCTCGTCACCACTACGTGACAATATCTTCTTTGAAGCTTTTATATCTCGGCCAATTCGATCTGGTCTGTTGGATTGGAAGCTTTCATACTCTGGCGTTTCTTAATCAAATCTTTCGTCTCCTTAGACAGCTTACCGGTATCCTCTCTAACTATTCTACCGCCTACCTCTACCGCGCACTCAGTAATGATATCTCTGAAATTATTGTTCCTTGCCTCTAAGGTAATGTCGCCATCCCATCCTCAGTTAGAGCTTAAAAACCTATTCTGTAGCGAGATCCTGAACTCTTCTGCCCTTCCACTCACCGCTAATTCGTTGATGGGTTTCTTTCTTACTAATCTGTTGCGTTCCTTCATCAGATTTAGGCTAATTCGGGACCTCACCATCCTGTGGTCACTGCAATGCACTTTCCCGATTACCTCTACATCTTGTATAGCGGCGGGGGTTGAACACATTATGAAGTCGATTTCATTTTTAGTCTCTCCGTTAGGACTTTTCCATGTCCATTTCCGGTTCTTCCGTTTGCTGAAGAAGGTATTCATGATTCGTAAGTTATTGCGCTCTGCAAACACAACTAGTAACTCCCCCTGGTATTCCTAGAACCAATGCCATAGTCACCTACTGCCTTGTCTCCTGCCTGTTTTTTCCTACCTTGGCATTGAAGTCGCCCATTAGTACAGTATACTGCGTTTTTACTTTTCGCATTGCCGATTCTACATCTTCATAGAAGCTTTCAACTGCCTGGTCATCATAACTACATGTAGGTGCATAGGCCTGTACCACCTTCAGTTTATACCGCTTATTAGGCCTAATTACGATGCCTGCAACCCTCTCAATAATACTATAGAATTCATCTACATTACCCGCTATATACTTATTGACAAGGAAACCTACTCCTAGTTGTCGCCTCTCCGGTAAACCTCGATAACACAGTACATGCCCATCCTTCAGTACAGTATATGCCTCATTCGGCCTCCTAACCTCACTAAGCCCTATGACATCCCTTTTCATACCCTCTAGTTCCTCTAACAGCACTGCTAAACTAGCTTCACTAGCTAGGGTTCTAGCATTAAACGTTGCCAGGGTCAGTTTCCAATGGCGGCCTGTCCAGCGGAGCCAGGCTTTCTTAGCACCCCCTGCTGCGTCACAGGTCTGACCGCCGCCGTGGTCAGTTGTTCCGCAGCCGCTGGTGACTGAGGGCCGGGGTTTTTTGGAGCTTATCATAGGAGGTTGTGGCCAATTACTGCACCAGGGTGGCCAACTCCTGTTCTGGTGAGAGAGTGCGTTGCCGGAGGTGTTCACCGGCATCAGGTCGCACCCCAAACCTGTTTATGCAGTTCCATCGACACGCGGATTTTTTTTTCGTCCGGTGGAGAATTGCGCGGCACCGGGATTTGAACCCCGGTCCTCTTGCATGCGAGGCAGATGTTCTACCGCTACGCCACCGCTGCACCTAATATATAGAGTGGCAGAAAATAAATATTTCGGGGTACGGGTAAACGAAGGATTGGCATACATTGAAAAGCATTAGCAACCACTTAAGGCAAAAGGGCGAAGAAATGCCGGGATAATTAGGCATTAGCATTGTTGGGTATAACCGGTATGAGGTATTGAGGGGTATTTGGATAGGAATTATGGTGCCCGGGCTTACTTTCGGAAATTCAGTTTTGTGCCTAACATCAGGGGTACAGTCGATATTAGAAATAAATCAGAGAGCCGTCGGACGATTAGCACTGGGTGCCCACGGCTAAACCACAAATGAGGCAGTAGAGGGAGGTATGGGCTGGACATCTTTCGATGTATGGGAAGCTCAGAGAAAAATAATATATGAGGAACGCCTGAGGAAATTGAACAGTAACTGATGGGCAGCTAAATTTAGATCCTTATCAACATCAGCTTGACTATACCCACTGCAGGGCGAAGGCCTCTCCCATATTTCTCCACTTAACCCGGTTCTGTGCTAGCTGCATCCACTTGACCCCTGCGAACTTCTTAATCTCATCCGCCCACCTAACTTTCTGCCGCCCCCTGCTACGCTTTCCTTCCCTGGAATCCAGTTTGTTACCCTAAGCGACCATCGGTTATCCTCTCTTCGCACTATATGTCCTGGCCATGTCCATTTATTCTTCTTAATTTCCACTAGAATGTCGGTAACTTGAGTTATTTCTTTGACCCACTCTGCACGCTTCCTATCTCTTAATGTTACCCCTATCATTTTTCGTTCCATAGCCCTCTGGGTTGTCCTCAACTTGAGTAGAACTCTCTTGGTTAGCCTCCACGTTTCGGCGCCATAGGTGAGTACAGGTAAGATGCAACTGTTATATACTTTCCTCTTTAGCGATACCTGTAAGCTGCTAGACATAATCGGCGAGTGCTTGCCAAATGCGCTCCATCCCAATCTTATTCTTCTTGTTATTTCCTTTTCATGGTCCGGATCTGCGGTTACTACCTGTCCTAAGTAGATATATTCACCTACTACTTCCAGTACTTCGCTACCTAATGTAAACTGCTGCTCCTTCCCGAGGCTGTTGAACATTACCTTAGTCTTCTGCATATTGATTTTCAAGCCTACCTTTCTACTTTTCCTGTCTAGGTCATCAATCATTATTTGCAGTTCATCCCCCGAGTTGCTTAGCAAGGCAACGTCATCAGCAAATCGCAGATTACTGAGGTATTCTCTATCTACCCTTATGCCTAACTGCTCCCATTACAAGTCTCTGAATACTTCCTCTAAGCAAGCTGTGAATAGCACTGGGGAGATTGTCTCCTTGCCTAACACCTTTCTTTATGGGAATTTTGTTACTTTCCTTATGCAGAACTATGGATGCTGTGCAGCCACTGTATATATCTTCCAGAACTTTCACGTACGGCTCGTCTACCCCCTGATTTCGCAATTCCTGCATCACCGCGAGGTTTCAACTGAGTCAAATGCTTTTTCGCAATCAATGAATGCTATGTATAAGGGCTGGTTATATTCCGAGCATTTTTCTATCACCTGATTGATGGTATGGATATGATCGATAGTAGAGTACCGTGACGATGTGCAGAGGAATGATGTAAGTGAATGTCACCTGCAGTTTATACCCTTTGTGCTGCAGGGTGAGCACCACAGAGAGCGGGTGCTTTTGAAGGCACTTGGCAACACTGGAGGAGGCAGCTCCACTGCGCGTCAGGCGCCTATGCCGCTTCCCTGTGCTTGATTCCTCTTGGTCTGACTCTCCACTATCCTCCTCTTGGTTTTCCTCTGTCGTCTCCAGAAGGGCCTTGGACTCCTCCACACTTCCCTCCATGCCAACATCAAAGCAGTCACCGTAGGCCTGCTGGTATGCGGCGGCCTGAACGTACAGCACGTACAGGGGCCTTGCCAGGTACTGGGCGCTGGCATGCTCTGCCTGGTGAGCCTGCAGGGGAAGCCGAAGGTCGACCTGCAGCGGCTGAGCAGCCTCCAGCACTGCCTGCAGTGTCGGCTGGATGTTGGACAGGCACTCTCGCTTCTTCTCTATTTCCCGCTAGTACGAGGAACGCATCTACTCCAGGCCCCGAAGTTTCTGTGACGGCTGCTTCCTCTGCACCAGCTTCCCCTGAAGCCTGGCCAGGGTCAACTGGTGAGCATCGGCATCAGTCACATCCCGCTTGAGCACCTCTGCTGGCGCCTCTCTGCGGAATTCCTCCACAGGCACCAGGTCAATCTCTTCGTCCCTGGACCTGAACTCCATGCACTTGGTGACCTCTTTCTGCAGGTGCATCATCTCATAAGTGAGGTTCTGCAGCTGCAGGTGGAAGTTGTCTACCTTCTGCTTCTTCTCATTAACAGCGTCCTTAGCCACTTTGAGTGAATGCTTTTCCAATCGGTTGATTTTCTTTAGTGTCATGAACAACAGGGAAGTCTCTACACGAAGCTCCTCTATGTCAGCCAGTGGTCTCCCTTGCAGCTTCATGTCAAGGATCTTCTTAATGTTCCTCTGGATCTCACTGCAGGTCTTCCTGAAGATATTTTCATCATCCTGAGAGTCACGCAACTTCGCCTCTTCCTCCTCCATTTGGAAGTAGTCGTACGTGAGATTCGGTACCGGCGTCGAGGCCGCGTTGATGACATCATTGGTAGCCTTCGAGCGCTTTACTTTCTTCTACCGGCTCATTGTAGGTGCAGTTTCGGGCCTGTAGTTCGATCTAGCTGATACGCAGCAATTAGAAGCACATTTCGTAAAATATCACCACATGAAAACGCAGCTGCAGAAATAGCGCAGACGTACTCTCCTTCATGGATCACTGCCTTGTCGTGGCGGAGGGGTTTGCGAAACTCGATGAAGTCGTGAGCTCTGCTCTGTAGGGCCACCCAAGATAGACAGGTCACGGCAGAGAGTTCTGACAAAATGTGATTCACTGAAGAAGGTAATGGCAACCCACTCCAGTATTTCCTGCCAAGAAAACCCTATGGCCAGTCACAATACCATTAATGATATGGCGCCGGAAGATGAGCCCCCCAGGTTGGAAGGCGTCCAACATGTTACTGGGGATGAACAAAGGGCGATTCCTAGTAGTTCCAGGACGAATGAAGCGGCTGGGCTAAAGCCAAAAGGGCGCTCAGTGGTGGATGTGTCGGGAAGCGACCGGAAAGTCCGATGTTGCAAGGAGATATATCACATAGCCACATTAAATGTACGATCTATGTCGCAAGGTAAACTGGATGTCGTCAAGCGAGAAATGGACAGACTGAACATTGATATCTTGGGTATCAGCGAGCTCAAGTGGACCGGAATGGGAGAATTTAACTCCGGCGACCATTATGTCTTTTATTGTGGGCACGAATCCAAGAGAAAGAATGGAGCCGCTATCATAGTAAACAGAAGACTGGGCAAAGCAGTGCTAGGGTACAATCCCAAAAACGACCGAATGATTTCACTTCGGATCCAAGGTCACCCTTTCAACATAACAGTTATCCAAGTTTATGCACCGACCACTACTGCTGAAGAAGCTGACGTTGAGAGGTTTTATGCGGACCTACAATGCATTTTAGACCGCACCCCATCATCACACGTCGTTTTTCTCATAGGAGACTGGAATGCTAAGGTCGGGAGTGAGGAAATATTCGGAATTATAGGCAAGTTCGGTCTTTGCGAGCCAGATGAAGCTGGTCAGAGGCTAGTAGAGTTTTGTCAAGAAAACAACCTGACCATAGCGAATACTCATTTTCAACAGCACAAGAGGCGCCTGTACACATGGACTTCACCGGACGGTCTGTACAGGAATCAGATCGATTATATTATTTGCCGGAAGAGATGGAGAAGCGCTATACAAGCAGTAAAAACAAGGCCTGGGGCCGATTGTGGCACCGATCATCAGCTTCTTGTTGCCAAGATTAAGCTTCGATTGAGGAAAACGCAGAAAACGAAGACATTTCAGGTATGATCTGGATCAAATTCCATTAGAATATGTGAGGAATCAATTTCAAGGATTAGATCTAGAAGACAGAGAGCCCGAAGAGAGGTGGACTGATGTTCGTGATATAATACAAGAAGTTGATACTAAGGTAGTTCCAAAGCAAAAGAAATGCACGAAAGCAAACTGGTTATCTGAAGAGGCTTTGCAAATAGCTGAGGAATGGAGGATGGCAAAAGTTATGGGGGAAAGAGAAAGATACAAGGCTTTCAATGCGGATTTCCAGAAAATAGCAAGGAGAGACAAGAATGCCTTCCTGAACATACAGTGCCAAGCAGTTGAGGACAACAGCCAATTAAGGAACACAAGAGCTCTGTATAAGACAATCAAAGATATCAAAGGAAGCTTCTGTGCTAAGCTGGGCGTGATAAAGGAAAAACGAGGCAAAGACCTCACTGAAGCCTCAGAGATAAAGAAGAGGTGGCAGGAATACACAGAAGAACTGTACAAGAAGGACCCGAATGTGCAAACCCAACATAAGACGGTTGTGATCACTGATCTCGAGCCGGGCATCCTGAAGACTGAAGTTGAATGGGCCTTAGCCAGCCTTGCTAAGAACAAAGCTAGCGGTATTGATGGCATTCCAGCTGAGTTGCTTCAAAACCTCAACCATGACGCTGTTAACATTCTGCATACATTATGTCAGAAGATTTGGACAACCCTGCAGTGGCCACAGGATTGGAGGAGGTCAGTTTACATCCCCATTCCAAAGAACGGCAGTGCCAAAGATTGTTCCAACTACCGCACGATCGCGCTTATTTCGCATGCTAGCAAGGTGATGTTGAAAATCCTCCAAGGAAGGCTGCAGCAGTATGTGGATCGGGAGCTTCCGGACGTGCAAGCTGGGTTTCGCAAGGGCAGAGGAACTAGAGACCAAATTGCAACCTTTGCTGGATCATGGAAAAAGCAAGAGAGTTCCAGAAACCCATCTACTTCTGCTTTATTGATTATGCGAAAGCGTTTGACTGCGTAGATCACAGCAGATTGTGGCAAGCTCTCCAAGAGATGGGAGTTCCAATTCACCTCATCTGTCTCCTCAGGAACCTGTACGAATGACAAGAGGCCACAGTAAGAACTGGGCATGGTCTTACTGATTGGTTTCCGATTGAGAATGGAGTGAGGCAAGACTGCATACTGTCGCCCTGCCTATTTAACCTATATGCAGAGTGCATCATGAGGAAGGCCGGTCTGAACGAGTCTTCAGCTGGAGTGAATATTGCTGGAAAACGTATCAACAACCTTAGATATGCGGATGATACCACTTTAATGGCAGAAAGTGAAGTGGAACTCAAGAGACTTCTGATGCGCGTACAAGAAGAGAGTGAGAAGTTTGGGCTTAAACTGAACGTTAAAAAGACAAAGATCATGGCGTCTTGCCCTATCAAGTCCTGGAGCATCAAGGGACAAGAAGTGGAAGCTGTGACAGATTTTCTCTTCTTGGGCTCCAAGATTACCTCGGAAGGAGACTGCAGCCATGAAATTAGGAGACGCCTGCTTCTGGGAAAGAGAGCAATGATTAGCCTTGACCGCCTAGTAAAGAGCAGAGACATTAGTCTGACAACCAAGATCCGTATAACTCGTGCTATGGTCTTTCCAGTTGTGATGTATGGATGCGAGAGTTGGACTGTGTAAAAGGCTGACCGCCGAGGAATTGACGCGTTTGAATTGTGGTGTTAGCGAAGACTCTTGAGAGTTCCTTGGAATGCCAGAAGACCAAATCAGTCGATATTGTCGACCATAAACCCTGACTGCTCATTGGAGGGTCAAATTATAAAGTTAAAGCTCAGCAACTTTGGTCATCTGATTAGAAGAGAGGAGTCGCTGAAGAAAGACGATGTTGGGAAAGGTTGAGGGTCGCCGGAGAAGGGGTAGGCAGCGAACGCGATGGTTAGATGGCATCCTCGAGGCACTGAAGATGAAGTTATGTGATGTTAGGAAGATAGTGAGAGACAGGAAAGCGTGGCGTGACATGGTCCATAGGGTCACGAAGAGTCGGACACGACTGAACGACTGAACTGAACTCAGAGTACCGTTTCCGAAACCCTGCTTGATCCTTTGCTTGATTGAAGTCTAAGGTTTGTCTGATCCTATTAGCGATTACCTTAGTAAATACCTTATACGTAACAGACAGTAAGCTGATTGGTCTTTAATTTTTAAGGCCCTTAGAGTCCCCTTTCTTATGAATGAGATAATGTTTGCATTCTTCCATGGTTCCGGTACCGCCGATGACACCAGGTACTGCGTATACAAGGTGGCCAGTTTTTCTAACACGATATACCCCCCGTCCTTCAGCAAATCCGTAGTTATCCGATCCTCTCCAGCTGATTTCCCCCTTTTCATAGTTTCTAATGCTTTCTTGACCTCGTCCTTCGTTCCTGGTGGAACGTCTGAATGTTTTTCCCTACCGCCAATCTCATTACGATCCTGACTACTTTGGCTACTGTAGAGATTTGTATAGAACTCCTCGGCTACTTTGACTATCTTATCCACATTCGTAGTGACGTTGCCCGCCTTGTCCCTTATCGCATACATCTGGTTTTTGCCTATGCCCAATTTCTTCTTTACCGCTTTAAGGCTTCCCCGTCCTTTACAGCATGCTCAATTTTCTCCATGTTATACTTCCTTATATCGGCCACCTTGCGCCTATTGATTAGCTTTGATATCTCGGCCAATTCGATCCGGTCTGTTGGATTGGAAGCTTTCATTCTCTGACGTTTTTTATTCAAATCTTTCGTCTCCTTAGACAGCTTATCGGTATCCTCTCTAACTGTCCTACCGCCACTTCTACCACGCACTCAGTAATGATATCTCTAAAATTATTGTTCCTTGCTTCTAGGGTAATGTCACCGTCCTCGCTTAGAGCTGAATACCTATTCTGTAGCGAGATTCTGAACTTTTCTGCCCTCCCCCTCACCGCTAATTTGTTGATGGGTTTCATTTTTACTAATCTGTTGCGTTCCTTCTTCAAATTTAGGCTAATTCGGGACCTCACCATCCTGTGGTCACTGCATCGCACTTTCCCGATTACCTCTCATCTTGCATAACGGCGGGGGTTGAACACATTATGAAGTCGATTTCATTTTTAGTCTCCCCGTTCGGACTTTTCCATGTACATTTCCGGTTCTTCCGTTTGCTTAAGAAGATATTCATGATTCGTAAGTTATTGCGCTCTGCAAACTCAACTAGTAACTCCCCCCTGCTATCCCTAGAACCAATGCCATAGTTACTTAGTGCCTTGTCTCCTGCCTGCTTTATCCATACCTTGGCATCGAAGTCGCCCATTAGTACAGTATACTGCGTCTTTACTTTTCGCATTGCCGATTCTACATCTTCGTAGAAGCTTTCAACTGCCATGGTCATCATAAGTACATGTAGGTGCATAGGCCTGTGCAACCTTCAGTTTATGCAGCCTATTAAGCCTAATTACGATGCCTGCCACCCTCTCATTAATACTATATAATTCATCGATATTACCCGCTATATACTTATTGACAAGGAAACCTAGTCCTAGTTCTCGCCTCTCCGGTAAACCTCGATAACACAGTACATGCCCATCCTTCAGTACAGTATATGCCTCATTCGGCCTCCTAACCTCACTAAGCCCTATGACATCCCATTTCATATCTTCTAGTTCCTGTAAAGCACTGCTAAACTAGCTTCACTAGCTAGGGTTCTAGCATTAAACGTTGCCAGGATCAGTTTCCAATGGCGGCCTGTCCAGCAGAGCCAGGCTTTCTTAGCACCCCCTGCTTCATCACAGGTCTGATCGCCGCCGTGGTCAGATGTTCCGCAGCCGCTGGTGACTGAGGGCCGGGGTTTTGTGGAGCTTGTCATAGGAGGTTGCGGCCAATTACTGCACCAGGGTTGGCCAACTCCTGTTCTGGTGAGAAATTATACCTATACCTAAAAAGCGTTGAATCACAATGGAGGAAAAGAACTAGGAAACTAACCAGTAAGTATACTGGTCACAAGACGAAGAAATAAAGAGCGTTAAGCAACAAGGGAAAAACAGAGAAGGTAAAAATTGGATAAATTCGATGGAAAAGAAGAAGAGTGTGGAACTGTACCGAAAGTGGAAAGGCGGAACAGGAAGGAAGCTTTCTTTGATAACTCAAGAGGCAGTGCCCTACTTTTTGAAGCTAGATCAGGGTGTCTTAGAACACGCAGCTGCCAAAATAAATTTAACCAGGAAGATGACTCATGTGCAGTATGTGGTAAATCCACTAAAACAATTGAGAGATATTTATAGGTGTTTAGAGATACTAGTGGCAGGGGGAGTGAACCTGCGGTGGAGGCTAGCAAAAAAACGATTGGAAGATTGGTGGCTGAAAGGAATAAAAGTGACATAATGTAAGTAATGTAGAAAGAAAAATTCAATAAGTAGAATGACACTATATTTACCCATCTAAAACAATAATTAAGATATAGGGGGAACATGCGCATGATAGCAACTGCTACGACCCCGTTTCAAACGGGACGCTCCTATATTCCATCCATCCATCCATCCACCGTTAAGAGAACTGAATCATGCTGCGGCGCTTCAGTCTAGCATTGCCCGTGCACTATTATGATGAAGCGCAGAGTGACATACCAGATACAACCAAGTATGTGGACGGAGACGAGCCCGATTATGAAGTTTGAGCGTCGATCGACGGCTACAGTTATTAATGCGAAAGCATTACTTAGCTATGTTCACAGATTTCTGCCCGCAGTCCGCGTCCGCACACCACGTCCGCAAAATCGTGTCCGCAGCTGTTGTATGTCACAAGTCGTAGAAGTTGCTGAGTGGTGTCACTCGATAGAGCGTACGTAATATTGTGTCCGAAAACATTTGTCCAAAAAGGTAATTAAGTAATTATTTAGAGGCAAAAAACGTAAAAGTAAAGGCGAGAATGGCCTCATTAGCCACTGGCTTGGCATCACATTTGAATGTATCTATTAATAAAATATTCAAGTAAATTAGTTAGGGCGATGTCAAGATGCATCTAATGCTAAATAGTAAATTTAATTAGTCACTTAGGATGACGTCGAGAATACGCAACCGAAAGTAGAGCCGAAAAGGGGCATAGGTAGGCATAGGCCCACAATTTGAAAGTGCCAAAGACAAAAATGGGTAAACAAGAAGTGACCTAATGTGACGTCAAGGATGTGACGTCACGCAATTGGATGGAGAGCAGAAAAAAAGGCACAGGAAGGGATTGGCGCGCAATTTGAAAGTACTAATTACTAAAATGGGCAAACAAGAAGGGAATTAAGCTACTAGAAGCAACCAACCGCTGCATCCATGCTTTCGCATTACTCCAATGTAGATTCTGCAGCGCTTTTTAATTTTGTTACGGAACTGTTACCAACATAAGAGTTAAATTTAACGAGCGTGAAGACAAAAAAGCAAGCGGAGGTGATGCGAGCTTTCTGGAACAGCTACAGTCTCTCTAGATTGTTCGAAAACTTAGCAAAATCGGCGGGCCTGTAAAGCATGTCGAGCACATCAGCCACACGTTCGCACGGTGTAGCTCATACTGAGCGCGATAATACCCTATTACACGTTCAGACACCACTCCTTGAAACTTTTCATTACAACGAGTTAAGGTATGCAACTGCTCAACTGGCAAAGTCCTAACTGCTTTAATCTTTTCCTACCTTTAATCAGTATCATTGATTGCTCTTCTTCTCTGCTTACCTTCAGGAAAAAGGCGTAAACTAATTTGGGAATAGCATGTAGACATACCTACAGGCTTTGGACAGCTGCTTCCTAATTCTATATCCTAGTCCAGTGTAGTCCTGTTATTTTATCATTTTCCACCGTGTGTAATATGCTCACTGATTGTTTTTTCATTTTAATAATAAACTCATATTACTGTTAATCTGTTCTGTACATAGGTTGTTACCCAATCCTATAATTTGATTATCTAGTGCTGGTTTCAAAGTCGCTATTTTTTACTTATTCTGAAATCGACAGATTCCCTCGGTTCATATACGTTGCTATATATTTCATTTCATTACCTTAAAGGCCTCTGAAAAGGATGTCACATAAGGCATGGCGAAATATAAAGGTACATATTCACAAGAATAGTCAAGGATTTACATTTTCAATGACCTGGTGTGCGCAAATGATGAAAGCATTGTTGTCTGGAAGGCCGTTCCAGTCTGCAGCTGTGCGAGGGAAAACGGAACTCGAGAACTCTATGGTCCGCGAGCGTGTACAGGCATCTTGTAAATGATGGCTGATGCGAAGAGATATGCGTCCGGGATGATGAATGTAAGGAGCGATGAGCATGGGACTGTGAAAACATTTGTGATATAATTATAGGCTGCACCGCGACGGCGGATCGATAAGGGCGATAATGCGGACGCTGCTTTTAAGGAGGAAACGCAAGGGAAAGCGATATCGAAATATCCGTAAATTGTTTTGCTGTACTCCGTGAACGTTGTAATAATAATAATAATAATAATAATAATAATAATAATAATAATAATA
>JAJIZL010033838.1:29655-65231 GCA_023969395.1 Amblyomma maculatum
TAATAATAATAATAATAATAATAATAATAATAATAATAATAATAATAATAGTATTAATAATGACTGGTTTGCAAGAAGGGAAAGGCGCAGTATCTGTTACATTTGTTTCTGTAAATACGTGATCCGCGCCGTAGAGGAAAGGAGGAAGGTCGAAATGAAAGTAGAAAGAAAGCCATAGGTGGAGGGCTGCGGCGTAATTTCCATGACCTGGGGATCTTTAACGTGAACTGACATCGCACACCACACGGACGCCTCTTCGTTTCGCCTTCATCGAAACGCAGCCGCTGGTGGTCGGGATCGAACCCTGCAAAATAAAGAAAAAATAAAAAAAACTGTGCGATGTCAGCGCACGTTAAAGATCCCCAGGTGGTCGAAATTACTCCGCAGCCCTCCACTACGGCCCCTCTTTCTCTCTTTCCACTTACACTTCTGCCCTCCTCCCTTCCCTTACGGCGCGGTTCGGGTGTCCACAGAGCAAGTGTGACAGTTACTGCGCCTTTCCCTTCCTGTGAACCAGTTATTATTATTATTATTATTAAGGAGGAAACGCTCTAGGCTCAGGAGTATAATTATTCAATAAAACGAGCGGCGCGATTTTGAACCGATTCGAGTGCAATATCAGATATGCTTAATGAGGGTTGCAAATTTGGATACAAATTCTTGTTTAGACCTTATAAGTTATGTGTATACTTGTAATTTTACACGTTTGGGAGCATGATAATGATTGCGTTTAAAAAACCTGACGTCCTGCTTGCTGACGAAAGTACGTTAGTAACATGCAGACTTCAAGAAAGATCGCAAGAGATTGTTATGCCTAGGCATTTGTGTGACGGTTCTAGTTGTACGGGAACGTCAAAGATTACGTAAGGAAAGAGAAGAGGATTGCGTGACGGTCATTTGACACAGATTACAGTTACGTGTGTTAAGTTCATTAGCCACTCGTTGCACCAGTCTTGAACAGCATTAAGGTCATTCTGAAGTGAAATCTGTTAGCAGTGATGAGAATATCGCGATAAACTACACAGTCGTCTGCGAACATGTGTATGTTAGACCTAACTTTTGAGGGAAGATCATTGATGTATATTAGAAACAGTAACCGGCCAAGCACAGATGCCCGTAGGACGCCTGACTTCATAATAATGAGTTAGAGTTCTTATTAAGGGAGGCAAACTGAGACCGATTAGACAGAACCTCTTCACTCCACCTAAGTAAACAAGAGTGTAAACTCAATTGAGAAAGTTTTATTAGTAACCCTTTATGGGATACTTCATGGAAAGCTTTAGCAATATCTAAAAATATGATGTCAGTCTGTAGGTTAGCGTCAAGGTAAGCATAGATGATTTATGAATGTAGCAAGTTGTGTCTCGCAGGAGTAACCTCGTTGAAACCCAAGCTCAGCAGGATGGAAAAAGTTGTTCAAATCAAGAAATGTCATGATGTGGGTATAGATGATGTGTTCTTTGATTTTGCAAGCAATTTGTATACTGGAATGACCTTCCCATGTTTCCGATGTTCGGGCAGTTGACCTGGGGTGAGCGACTGAGTGAACAACAAAGAAAGCAGGGACGAACTTATTTCTTTGATGTTAATCGTTATTTTGTCATTTATCTTGCCATTTACACTTGATGATGAACGTTTACTCTTTTCTATCAGTCAAAAATTCCAGCTGAAGAAAATGTAAGGGGAAGCATCGTATCCTGAACAACAGCGGGGTTTGCAGGAAGTATAGGGTCGGTTTCCTTAGTAAACACGGACGAAAACGCTGTGTTGAAGATGTTTGCGCATTCGGTTTCACAGATGGTAGCACCGATGCGTCGGTCAGGGAAATGGCACAAGTGTGCTACGGGTTAATAACTTGCCACAATCTACGTAGATTAGTAGTCAATATATTGGGAAGATCGGAATGAAGAAAGGTTCGTTTAATTTCTCTAATAATTTTTAAATACGTGTTTTCAGCTGCATAATATTTGTTCTAAGCAATTTGACAAGGGCGTAACTTGGCTGATCGAGAAAGACGCTCCTTTTTGTTTTCGAGAAGTATGAGCGTATTTTAGAACCAACGGTTTTTAGTGTTAGTTCGAAGGCTTATGTTTAGAAAGCTTAGTTTATGAAGGAGTCGTGCGTGGCTTACCTTGTCAAAAGCTTTAGAGAAATTAAGAAATATGCATTATGTTCGAAAGCAAAATTTAGTTAGGCGGGGCATTGGCGAATGACTGTTTCTTCAGAGTCCGCATACGTTTCATCGGGGTTAGTGTCGTTTATATTGTAAAATATAACATTGTTACGAAGAGAGCGATTTTCAGCATCCTCCATACGCGATTCCACTTTGTCAATCTTGCAGGTAAGTTCTGTGTTTAAAGATTTGAGGGTGTCAGTTTCGAAATGTAGAGCAGTAAGCGTGTCATAGTAAGATGAAAGAGCATTCATGCGCTTGTTTAGGCCGGATAGATTTATTTCTGTAGTTTTCAGTTGTATTTTAATGTCTTGTAAATTAGAGTTTAATGCAGCTTGCGCTGCAGTTAGCTTCTGGAGGTTGGAGAATACGCTGTCGGAAAGATCTAGACCTGGGTGAGTTTCAACATTCCTTGACAATAAAAAGAGAAAACGGATAACACTTCAACATTCGGTAACAATATTACAGCAGCCCTGAAGTCTCGAAAGCTGCCTTAAGAAGTAGTTGCTGGTTTTTTTTAGCAAATATGGCCAACTTATTACTCATTACCTGCATAGTATTGAGCAAAGGTTTAGCAGACTGCGCTGTCGCATAGCTACGGAGCCCACAAAGTGGCAGCGATGATAGCACGTTTTTTTATAGCAATCACATATGTAGATGTTTATGATGTTCATAGGGATGAGACTGGCCACTGATGATCCTAGATGACGTGCTCTGGAGGCGGTGAAGGCAAGGGCAGCAGTGTTGATGAAGCAGGGCAATCCAAAATTACGATTTCATGGCACTTGAGGGTCACTGGATATACAGATGTGCAGAAGGCGGACGGAACAGCGGCAAAAAGATGAATGGCGGCGGTAAAAACCCGCATCGTGAAGAGAAAATAATTAGTACACTGCGCTCTCGCACAGCTACCAAGTTCACCCGTCATTGCCGTAATTGCTATGTGTCGTGCTGTTGTGCTGCAAGTTTCGGTAGGGCCATTGGCTGACTCAGGCGATCAGTGCTATCAACTTTTGCCTATGTCCGTTGGCACAACTCATGTATTGCCTTAAGCACAATAAACAAACATCCGCAGCTTTACTCCTAAGCGAAATGATCTTAGCAGCCTAATAAATGGTGCAACGTAGACATAATTACACAAACAGAAACTTGGATAGCCGAGACAGTATCAAATAATGAATTATTTTTCTGCGACAAGGAGTACGTGGTTTATCGTAACGATCATGCCAACAGACCCGGTGGAGAAAAATTACTTGCCATTAACCAGCGTTTTGAATGTCTGAACATTACAGTCGCTACAGAACTGCAATTCATTTGGTGGTGTGCTTCTCTCAATTTGAAAATAATTATTGTAGGTTGATCGAGAAACTTTAAAGGTGGAAAATTGGGACTTAGGGTAACGGTTAAATAGAGCAATGGGTGGCAGTCCTTTGTCCAGGAGTCCGTTGACCTCAGCAGTGACTCTGGCGCAATGCGCCACCATGATCTTATGCTTCGCGTCCGAGTCGGCTAGAAGGTCCTCCCTCTACTCAGGACTAGAGCTATCTATTTTATTAATTATGAGGCTAGTCCTACATGCCCATAATGTGTGATATAGGGTAGCAGTGTCTCCGCACCAAACACATTCATTTTGTACAATGAGGGTCATATCTTGTGATACAGCGCTTTGTTTGGATATGTTTGTAGGCACCTAAGTGTAGTGGCTAGCTCTCTGGTTACTGTGCCATGTGGAAGAGCGTACTTGTGCGCCTCTCCCTACAGGCTTCCCCATATGTTTGTTTCCCCATATGTTTCTGGTGTTGTGAAAGGCTCTACCAATTGTTCCGCCATCGGCTAGTAAAACCTCGGGCGACGGAATCTACGCTCGTGTTACCCTTCACCCCAGCGTCGGGGACACAGACAATTTTGTGTTGCCTATCTGGGCCTCCTCCTTCCGGCCGGCTGGCTAAGAAAGTGGTCATTGTCTTCCAGATAGTTGCATAGTCTTATCTAGATAACTTTTCACAAAGCTTACCCATGCAAGGTGGCAGTGAAATGGGTCAGAGATTATCCAGTTTAGGTGATTTGCATGGTTTGCGGATCATTGTGATTTTCACGTGTCTTTCACTCCCAGGGAACTGTAGCGTGGTCCCAGTGGTCGTTGATAAAGTTCGTTAGTATTTGGATTTGCTTGTCATTTAGGTTTCTAAATATCACGTTGGTAATCTTATCCTTGCCTGAGGCAGAATTCTAAAAACAATTCTAGGGGCACTTTGGATCACTATACTGCAAAGAGGTGAAAGCCTCTGTCGCGCACTCCTACCTTTGCGATGACGCGGTAGTGTAAGCTACCAGCCAACTTATAAAGCCCCACATTGATCGAGCCCTGTAACGTGCCTTCATGGTCTAGAAATAACGTGAATGCAAGGGCCTTGGCAGGCTCATTCTGATATCACCCTCTCATATGAAATGAGATAACCGTGTTGGCAGCTTCTGCCAAACGTAATGTCAGGAAGCCCTACGTCCTTTGTAGGCTCAGCCATGTCAGCTATCAGCTACCGCCTCCCATGTAGCGAAAGTGCTACGGGGAGACACAATCCACGAGCATGAGCAATTAAGCATTCCACTTGTGAGCCATCGGACTCAGTCACTCGACTGCAATGACACGTCTTGCGAAGAAGTGCCGTCAGAGCGCGTATTCGAGCTGCCTGCCGATGCAGGTGATATCACTGTTGATATGCACAGCTGCACATGCGCTTCGGCGCCTCCACCTGCCGCCGAAGAGCAAAGAGGGAGCGCGCATCCTCCTTCACCCTCCTCCATAGCGGGAAAAGGGTGGAGGGGAGGAGGGTGCGGAGGAGGCGCACAGCTGGCACTGTTCAAGCCTCTGGGGGAAACGGACGTACGGTTATTGCGCGTATGGGTGCTTAAAAGCTTTAGCCTTAATCCTCAAAAACTACGCTACCTTCTGGTTGTCCTCTTCCATGTATTTTATTGGGCATGGTGGTGTGTGTGTGTGTGTGTGTGTGTGTGTTGTGTGTGTGTGTGTGTGCGCGCGTGTGTGTGTGTGTGTGTGTGCGTGTGTGTGTTTGCCAAGTATTCTGACAAAAGGAAGTCGATGACTTGCTCGTCTGTTGCTTGGAACCGATACGTTATCATTTGTAGTGTCTTGCTGTGTTCTCTCTGAGTTTTTTGGGTCAATAAAGAGATGAAGACCTCGTCAAGGAAGCAAGACTTCAAGAAATTGCCCAAGGAAGGATTTATTTTCCGACCGATTAGTGTAGGTATTTCCTTCAGATCACCATCTAGTTCAAGCTCAGTTAATGATAGCGTGCATGACTGCCCTAAGGAAGTACTTCGCCGATATCGCTCCACGTATGTGGCACTCATGGGTGACTTTAATTTCCCCAGCATAATTAAGACTTCTCTATGCCCCTTTTCTTATCAATATTCTGCTGATTCTACTATCTTGAATAGGTTTTGCTCCTATTTTAACCTCGAAAAAACGATTCTTCTATATCTTGAATAAACATTTCATACCTTATTGTTGTAACACATGGTGTAAGCAACTAAACAAACTAAGCATAAATAAATGCAAGGCAATGAAAATTTGTCGTACTAGCACAGTGTCCTAACTATTATCTTAAAGACAATGTTTTAGAAACCGTCACATCATGTCGTTATACTTGTGTCACCATAACCAGAATTCTGTCTTGAAAAAAACACATTGAAAACTTAACAGCCAAAAAAAGTGCATTACGATCTCCAGGAATTTTTTCTTTCCCAACATCATCCTTAAAGCTACGTTTATACAGAACGTACGTCCAATCGCAGTTGTAATATGCCTCATTAGTTTGGGATCCATACCACACCACATTTCTTGTTTGACTCGAATCTATGGGAAATCATTCAGATTGTTCTATTTTCTACAACTACCACAGAAAAGCCAGTGTAACTCGAATGGAAGCCACTTTAAACTTATCACTACTATCAATACGAATAAAGATACCTCGCTTATGTTTATATCATAAAATTTACTATCATAACCCTGCCCTTTGCTCTATCTGGATCCAGCCAGTTGTGTTTATTTTCTCTCACTGCCATCACAAGCGATTCAGCATACCACCTTGAAAAACATCAACACGACTACACTCATTGTTTATTCAGATAGGTAACTACAGGAATAATCTATATCTCATACAAAGAAGGTCTATGTACTTCAATGGAAACGTTTATCGTCAGCTATGTCTATCTATGGACTTTTATAGTCGGCTATATTGTGCCATTGAAATATTTATAGGCAGCTATAGAAAATTCTATACCACATTGTCTATAGCTTCTGGACCATACAGAATCTCTTTAGCTAACTATAGAAAACCATATGTCCATGAAGCTGTAGACTTTTAGTCATAGAGTTGTCTTTAGCTTTCTATAGAAATTTGAATGGCTCTAAAGCTACAGACAAGCCATAGAATCAGTTTTAGCAAGCTATAGAAAAGTTCATGCTCCTGGAGCTATAGATTATTAGTCATTCAGTTATCTTTAGCTGTCTATAAAAATTTGAACTCCTTTAAAGCTACAGGCTGCAAGCCATAGAATCAGTTTTAGCAAGCTATAGAAAAGTTCGTGCTCCTGAAACTATAGAATGGTAGTAATACCGATATCTTTAGAAGTCTATAGAAATTTGAATGCCTCTAAAGCTACAGATTACAAGTTGTATAAGCTGCTTTAGCTGGTTATAGAAAAGTGTATGCTCCTGAAGCTATAGACTACTAGTCATACAGTTACTTTTAGCGGTCTATAGAAATGTGAATGTCTCTAAAGCTACAGACTACAAGCCATATAAGCTGCTTAGCTGGCTATGGAACAATGTATGCTCCTAATGCTTTATACTATTTGCCATACAGTTATCTTTAGCTGGCTATAGAAATTGAAATGGCTCTAAAGCTACAGATTGATAGCCATATAAGCTGCTTTAACTGGCTATAGAAAAGTGTATGCTCCTGAAGCTACAGACTAGTAGTCATACAGTTATCGTTAGCAGTCTTTAGAAATGTCAATGCCTCTAAAGCTACAGAATACAAGTCATATAAGCTGCTTTAACTGGCTATAGAAAAATACATGCTCTCGAAGCTATAGACTAGTAGCCATACAGTTATCTTAAGCCATTTTTAGAAATGTCAATGCTTCTAAAGCTACAGACTGCAAGTCATATAACCTGCTTTAGCTGGCTATAGAATATTGTATAGACCAAAAGCTATAGACCAGTAGGCGTACACCCTTATATGAAAGTACATATATCGTCGGTTCGAATCCCTCGCGCTACTTGTACTCTAGCTTGATTAAGAGTTGTGTGCTGTATGCAACGAGGAACCGTATGTCATCAACTACAACGCCGTACGACAAAAGGATTACGTCACAGTCTTGGTATAACTGGTGGGAGCACTGTCGCCGCATGGAAGTACGCCTGCAGTGAGTACCTCCGACCCATGATGGTTTTAGTCGTGGGGACTGCTGGCCAATTTTCAGTTATTTATTCATCGAATTGAAAATAAAACCGAAGATACAGATCATGACACACATGCACATACACACTTGCTCATACACAAACACACGCACGCATATACAAACACGCGCGCGCGCGAATTTTCTATAGCTGACCATAGAAAATGCTAAAGACTGCAAATACTTAAATTAGGACCCCAGAATGAGTCCATAGGGTATAGACTTCTTTAGCAGGCTATAGCTTTTTGGGCCAAATATCTATAGCCGACGATAGATAGGATTTTCTATACCTGGCCATAAACGTTTGTTCGCGACCATAGAAAATGCTAAAGACTGCAGTACATAGGGAGCCATAAGTCTATAGAATAAGTTAAAGACTTCTATAGAATAGATTATAGAAAAACCTAAAGACTACCATAGGAACGGCTATAGCTTTTTGGGCCAAATATCTGTAGCCGACCATACAAAAAATTTTCTATAGCTGACCGTAAAAGTCTATACCTGACCATAAAAAATGCTAAAGACTGCAGTAAATAGGGAGCCATATCCATAGAACAGGTTAAAGACTTCTATAGAACAGACTATAGAAAAACCTAAAGACAGCCATAGAAGCGGCTATAGATATCTGGGCCAAGTTTCTATAGCCGACCATACAAAGGATTTTCTATAGCTAATCATAGGAAATGTTTGTATGGGTACCTTCAACCTGCGCATTCATAAAAGACACATAATATTTCAAAAACGCTATAGCGTACTAATTACTCTATAGTCTGCCCCCTGATCTTATTTTAGTTTATGAATTGTCTGATTTTTGTTGCTTGTTTTCGTTCTTTGCAGCCAATTGCATCTCATTGTTTGCGTTTATTAGTTGTGTGAGCTTTTAGCTTCGGATTTTGCTCCTTGCAGCCTAAATCATATCTTGCTTACTGTTCTCGTTGTTTACTCTTATTGGTGTAAATATTCGCGCCACCCTTCTGAAATGTGTATGTATATATACCCCGAGGGTAAAATAAAAATAAGACATAAAACACTACAAACTGTCCGATAACTACGTTTTACTACGAAGAAGACTTTCTGTGTAAGGTCTTTTAAACATGTCACGATACACGCGACAAAGCTCCTGCGTAGGTAAATGTGTCACATTGGCTACTGTTTTATCTACAGCAGTATGAGCAGTGCACTAAAAAAGGGAGTTGTGCAGTATCTTTATATTACTGCTATGAGAGCAGATCATATCATTTCAAGTTTTTGCTTCCACTCGTGACAGAATGTTACTCAGATAAAATCTTCTGTGCTCTTCATCTCGCAGACTCTTGACGCATTGAAGCGTCTCCGGTGTGCCAAAACGGTGGACCCACGTTGGGCACTGAATATGTCCGACGTGATATGACATGCCAATCAATCAGCAACTGTCGGACAAAAGAGGAGTTGGGGGAGGGGTGTTGAGCCTTGGGTTGAAGATGAGGGAACTTATTTGAAGTATGTAATCTCGACATGATGTCACTTTCCAACCGAGCGACTTTTGGAGTAGGCTCTGAAGCATGGAAGCGTCGTGGCTGTCAGAGCCCACCACGGTTGCTGCACGCCTCAGCCGGGACCTTTTAAAAGCCATAATATAAATACCCTTCTCTATTATTATGTCGGGAAGCCAGAACTACCACAGTGCTAACAAAATGCGCCCCCCTTGGTTAAGAGAGGAGCCTTACGAAGTAATACCAAAATGTGCTTTTACAGATAATGCATGCCTGTATAATTAATATGTTAGAGGTATTTCGCCCAATCGCGCCGCACCACATTCTTGCAGACTGTCTTGCCGCCATTTGCTCACGCACATGTCTTGAGACGATAATTTAATCAACTTGATGCAAGTCAATTTCATTAAAACCCATTGGCAAATATCTAGAAAGAGTATTTGCTAAAGTTTGAACAGGCAATCTATTTTTGTATGCGGGAAAACAATTTGGAAACCGGACTCTAGTTTGAAAGCTTGCCATAGCCATTTTGCATTGCCTGGATATTTGGTGACCAGGCCGTACTGAATGAGAACTTTTTATTTTAACAAATCAAGTCTACGATTTCGGAACATCAAGTTTTATTCGTTTGAATAGTTGCACCTTAGCACGCTATGTCCAACTGTCTTATTCTCTGCGTTAAGAGCCGCTTCTTCGTTTCGTCTTTTGTATATCTGGCACGATTAACGAAATTTTCATGCAACAGTTCGTAGTAGGAAGAATTTTTTTTTGTCTAGAAGGCTGCTTCTGTCTTCCCTCTTCTTGAATGTTACCTAGTTTGGTAGAATATTCTCCATTCCAAAAAAAAAAAAACTTCGAGAGCACTGAGAGGTCTGCATCAGGAAAGCGAAAGCATGTGCGCTGGTTGCTCTTTTGTAGCTCCTAGAGTGTCATCACTGAGCACTTTTGAGAGTCATGACTAGACACTGATAATGGTCATGATCTTGATTTACTTACAAAATTCATTGTCTTCATAGTTATGCCAATTGGATCTCAGGTCTGATTGACTCATGATAAATGTTTATGACTCATGACTAAACTAGAATGACTTACATAACATATGAACAGCCATCCCATATTTTATATACATTCATGACTACCAGTCTTATCAGAATATGAAGTCGTATAACACGTTATGTTTTGCTTCCGTATTTTTCTCCCACGTTTAGTTTCCATGTTTTGCGGACACATTGTCGCGAATATAATACATTGGCCTTAATAATGTAAAGAATTTGCAATCGAGGTATATTGAGGTTGACCAGCAACTGAGAGCTCTATAGGCCCTCAAGAGTTCGGTACATGGCTAAGGAAGGTTCTTTCGCAATACTGCTTCTCGTAGACTGCCTGTTGGCTTGCTTAAAAATGCAGATTTAAAAGCACCCGGATAACAGTAACATTTATTCGTAGACTCGCTGCTTTAGGCTTTACTACCAACCAGTTTTGAAACATCGGCCCCTAGAACTGTGGAAAAATATTTGTGGGCAGGCATTGCCGACTCTGTAGTGCACTTCTACTGTAAGATTCGAGGCGTGCTGACAGCCGTATTCTAGCTTTGCAAAATTGCGTCTTCAAAAATATGAACACGCCGATAGCTTGAACGCCAGAAACTTGAATGTGTGCAGAAGGCTTGCACGTCTTTGCTTCTGGCACATTTACAGTAAAAGTGGTTACATCTAGTTTGTTCGCTTTATTGTTGTCTTATTCTTGCTGGTACGCAGAAACGATGAATAGGGTGTAGTAGATGGGTATGGGACTAAAGCTTAGAACGGTGAATGGTTGTGGCAGAAATTGGTATGAAACCTAAGCATCGGAATTGGCGTAACAATAGCCGACAGCTTGGCAACAAACCAAGCTACTTTACACATCTTAAGTTGCTTCTCCTCCCCTACAATTGCAAGTACGAGGCTTATAAAGGCCGCAAACAATAAACACATATTTCAACATGTTCAAAACACCTCACTTCAGGAGAGGTGTTTGAATGCGTGACTCAAAGGTTAGCGCTTGCGTTAGAGTTGAAAGCGTCTTAGTCTAGCTGCGAAGCGGTGCGTGGCGGTTCTTGAGTCAAGGGCAAGTGTAGGCGACGAATACCAGCCAGTAGAAAGTGTGGGGTTCGTCGGCAGTCCACAAGCGTTGGTGGGAGGCAGGGGAAGACGATATGGGAATGCAACCGGGGGTAATGCTTTTGGAGGCAGCTGACTATCTTTACTGCAGTTTCTAATTATCTTTCCTTTGAGTTTTTGCTGAATTCTTTTGCGATCTTTCACTCACCGGATGCCTTCTGGAGAGCGAATATGAGTGGATCGTTGGTGTATGGCGCTTCTGGAGGGAACATACCCGTCGGTAGATAATAATGGTCTTGAAAGTTTGGGCTTGCAGGCGGAGGCGCACTTCTATGTTTGCCTGACGCAGTTGCTGGTGGATGAAACATCTGGAAGGGAGACGCGTTACTCCCCAAGCGTTCTCTCTAAGAAGCGGAAACACTGGCATTTGAGCCGGTAGCGCGACGATAATTGCATATTGTTTATTTGTTGACACTCTCACGGAAGAATACAATCATAAACATTTGGCGCACACATTACCTATAGCGTAAACGAATGATATATCTTAATTATTTCCCTATCTGTGGGCCCGCGTGTACTTCTTGTATTACTTTACAAATACGAAAACGTGCTTTTTTTTAAAAGCTCATAAGGTCATTCTTTAGTCAATGGTAACAAATGCGTTTTGATGATCTCGGGATAGCTTGGCTCGCATATGCCCCAAACGCCACTCATTCGATTGCTAATAAATATTCCAATAACAACTTGTGCGAGGTATTTTTCGTTACAATTTCAAATGTCATGATGATGTTGGAGCTATACCTTTCGGTAGAATCATGTTTAGCTAATACTTCAATATTTCAATCGCATCTGACATTATCTTCCTCTAGGCCAATAAAGATTTTTGCGACAAATCAACAGCAGGCACATTTGCATCGTCTTTGAGCTAGAAGACACCCTTAATGTTATTGTAATGTTTTGTGAAGAGAGAGTGGAGAAGTCAGAATGTGGCTGTGGTTCACGGAGCAGGCTCTGACTTTAGCGTGGCGCAAATCACGGTGTTTGCACGGCGACTACCCGGTGGTTGCTACTGTGGAGCATTATCGTACTTCACAACGACGAGGAAGCAGAGGACAGCGAGAACTGAAGCAGAACGCCACGTGATATGACTTAATAGTGCCAGCTTGTATTGCGTTTGTGTGAATATATGATCATTTTGGTAAACGTGTGTTCATAACAAAATTTTGATGATCTATGAATTTACGTAACTACTTTATTGCGTGCGCGCGCACAAAGTGTGAATGCAGCATTAGCGCGCAACTAAACTACACAGGAAGCAATTGCACAGCAGCAGCTCAACGCTCGTGATCCCATTTGCGAGTCACCTGGGGCTGTAGAGTGGTGACGCCACGGTATGTCCTCGCGTCCAATATCCGTACCTTTTTTTTCCCTTATTCCCCTTTCGTTATTTCCTTATTCTTTCCTTATTCCTTATTTTTTTTATTCAGTCTTTCCTTATTCACGGCAGCCTATGCTACAACCATTTATATAGTCTTTGCTGCGTACGAAATCAAAGGCCCAGCTGCCGCCTTTGTTAGGAGAAGACTCTTTCAGTCGAAAGGAATGCCAAGTGCTATGCGGTTGACGGAATCGCTAAAGGAGCGTTTTTTTTTTTTTTTTCACATTTCAAAATTTGTATGAAAGCAGGCAACAGATCGGATGAATATAAAACAGCCTGGATTGCACAAAGCCGAAAGGTGTTTAAATTTCCAGATATTTCGTATGCTTTACTGGCACAAAGTTGATGTGCAACAAAATCGATGCTTTAGAATCGCTTCCCCCAGCTAACTGCGCCACAAACCTTTAATCGTGGACGACGTGTTTGAATGAGGATCAGAACAAGGCGGCAGTGTAATTGCAATGACGGGGCATCTTAAGCTGACAGGTGGTCAAAAGTATACGAAGCCCTACACTACGCCATTCCTCATAACCTTTAATAGCCCATAAAAAAAAGCTGACAGGTGGTCAAAAGTATACGAAGCCCTGCACTACGCCATTCCTCATAACCTTTAATAGCCCATAAAAAAAAGTAAAAAAATGAGATATTTATCAAATTTCTTTTTCCGGCCCACGTGTCATGTGCAGCCAATCACAGTAAATATTTTAAGGCTAAAATATTTACTGTGTCGGGAGAGCTTACTTAAAATGCTTATATAAAACATGGGTCACTACTCTATTGAAAGCGCACAAGATTGTGAAATTTTTTTATTGTTTGCTACTAGGCTCTCATTGCTTAGGGTCTAATGACTAGGCTTCTGTGAAAAAAGGGAGCCATCCGTGAGCTGTTATTCCAGGTTTTTCATAAGCCCAGAATAAAAGATGGCAATACATGAACAGGTTTGCTTCTTCCTACTAATACATTTGGCATGGCGACGCTCATATTGACAGACCAGGCCCTTTTCAAAGGCGGTGAACAGCACAGCCTTGAAAAGGATTCATTAAAATGATAACCTGAAGGAGTATTGTTCGCGAAAAAACTGCAAAAAGTAAAATCTGAATGGAATCAAATGCAAGTGTCTCACTAGCGTACATTCACATTTTGACCGTCGTTTACGAATACAAATTCCTCACTCGCCCGAGCATCTGGAAGTTTAGTAGTTTCTTCTGAACTTTCACCAGAACCATGTGATTACCAAAGCAAAATACTGCAGTATTTTGTGTGCAATATAATTTAGCAGACCTAGCACTAACAGTGCATCTCATAAGGTCTGTGCTCGATTTGCCCATGTGTATTAGAAAAGTAGGTCGAAAGTTGATTAGTGCGAAGTAAAAAAACCGCGATACGTTTGTGTGTGCATGCCATCGATTGCTTTGCAAAAGATACAATTTCACTCTCTCCTTCAATGTTCCTTATCTCTTTCCTTTTTTGTACGTTTATGTTCAGGGTACTTAAGAAGAGCGCTAGTCGGAATTTTGTGAAGTACTGCTCGCCTTTGCCGAAAAACAATAACCTCTTAGTTAAGCATTTCTAGCTAAGCATTTCTTAGTTAAGCATTAAGCGCTGCAATACTTTCTATATTATTCCACCAATGATCCAAACTTCCAATTCTCTCCTACATCTACAGCTTGGAGGGACTGCAGGACGCAGATGTTTGATTCTAGCGCATAAAGTCCATTAAATATGCATCGAATGGATACAACGGTACGAAATATTGACACTCGCGTAGCGAGAAGAAGCACCCGCCTTGCCTGGAAGCATATTGAAATATTCGACCTGGCCTTGAAACATGGCAGGAAAATGGAGAAAGTCACGCTATTAATAACTCTTTGAGAACGTGCCACGATTACACGCTGCCAACTGTCGCTGACATGCTGCGATGTGCTGTAAGACTTGTTATGAAACTCGAGAAGTTCTATTTTTAAATCTTCAAAATTTATCTTACTTTTATTTCATGCGCGTATCATACGAAGCTAATGGCTCAGGATATTCCCGGCCGATGTCGTTTGGCGCGGGCGCAAAATGCCATTCAGCAAAAACAATGCTAGCTCCGCCTCTTACCTGACTGCCTTTATAAAAGTACGATCGCCATAGGGGAACTGCTTGCTTTGGGAGTGCTCACGCCCTTGTGCAAATTTATCAGGCACTGCCTAAGTGCATGATTGCACATTTAGTCACCGCAAATGCCAGTAATAGCCATATTAACAAAGAATAAATGAGTACAGGATCATCTTAAGTAAAAGTAGAAGCAGAGCAAGAAACAGGGACAGAAGAGGGAGACTGAAACCACAGGAATGGCGCTGACGTGAGCCAGTCCTGTGGTTTGTGCCTTCCTCTTCGATCCGTGTTTCTTGCGCTGCTTTTACTTCTACTTCGGATGAGCCACCGACTAGTCAACACCAAGATTTTGATCAAATAAAGTAATTCAGTTGCGTACGCCAGGGAGAATGATCCCACAAGGCACTTTCGTGTGGTCTCAGAAGCTACATGTCGTCCGTGCACTGCTACGTCAGTGTTTCCTGTCCCGATGCGGGTAATAAATGTCGGATGTCTGTCCTCCCAGGAGTTGTAACGCAGGTGTTAGGATCATGATGGAATTTATTGTGCTCTCTATGTCAGAGCCAAATGATGTCAAGCTTCTGCGCCTTGCTTTTGCCGCCGGGGAGCAGCCGCATCGTGAGAAGGGAGCCATTACGCCCGAGGCTGAAATTGATTACTCGGTGCACTTCACGTCCAGCGCTACAACGCTCTCAGTGGGACTTATTACGTGCACCATTAAGGAAAGACGTGGGTGTTAAACGGAAAAACTGGGCTGGTTGTACATAAGGGCTCCTGTGTTAGCGACATACCTATTTCTGATAGTTGAGGAATTCTACACCTTTTGAGATGAAGGTTGCCAGAGTGCAACTGTGTTTAACGATCGAAGGCTACGTTTTAGAGGAAGCGGCAGGCGCTCCCAAGAATCTGAGGAAGACTGTTACTCCCCAGCCTGGAAAGTACGACCTCGGGGAGGCCCGCATGCGCGGGTGTCCAAATAAGGTGACAGATTGTCGGGGTTGCCAAAAACGCAAAAGACGGTGGGTGTTGGATGACACTAAGCCATTGGCAAAGTTCAGAATAGCTGTTTTGGAATCCGAAATTATTTTGGCAGCGGTTGTGGATGTCATGGCTAGTGCAATGGCTGCCTCATCAGCCTCTGTTGTAGAATCGGTGAGAATTGAGCAAGCAGAGAGAAGTTTTGCATGATTGTTAGTAACTGCTAGTATCTTACGATGGGTGTTTACATAGGTGGCTGCATCTACACATGCTACACGGTCTTCACCATACTGTCTGTGTAAGGCTTGCGCCCTGGCTGGTCTACGCTTCCCATCCCGTTCTGGATTCATGTTTTAGGGAAGGGGGAGTACCAAAATTTTGGAGCGAATTGCAGGAGGTAATGGCGTGCCTTTAGATGGCAGTCCTATTGGGAATATGTGTAGAGAAGAGAGCAGTGCGCGACCTGCTGATGTACGCGAAAGGCGGACCGTCTGGGTTAAACGGAAAAACTGGGCTGGTTGTACATAAGGGCTCCTGTGTTAGCGACATACCCATTTCTGATAGTTGAGGGATTCTACATCTTTTGAGGTGAAGGTTGCCAGAGTGCAACTGTGTTTAACGATCGAAGGCAACGTTTTAGAGGAAGCGCGCGTTTTAAAAGGGGCCTGAAACAGATGAAATAAGAATAATACCTGCTAAAAAAACAATGCCTCTCGCGTAATCGAAAGATGATGTGAGCATGAAATCATTACGTGCCTAGCACATCGGTTATAAATGGCACCAGCCAAAATCTCGAAATGGGTCTAGTGTACAACACATCACGGGCTTTTCTTCCTGCAACATTACGGCGACCTCAGTCGTTCTCGCGGAACCTTGCAATTGTGCGGACTTTGGTAGGCAGCTGCGCTCCATGGCGGCCTGTGGCCTTCGAGAGCAGCCGCTTAATTGTGGCGTTGCTGGCAGAAGCGAGCCGTCTTCTGCCGTCGCGCGTAACTTCCAGAACGGTTCCAAGACACTTCCTATCTACTCATTTCATCAAGCTCCACATCTTCGCCTAAGCAGCTCTCATGAGGTGACTTTGAAATGCAGTGGGATGCAAATGCGTACGCGGCCAAGGACAGACATTCCTCCGGCAAGAACGTATATAGGAGAAGCAGCGCGCTCGTGTGCTCCTCAACATTCTACCTAACCGCCTGCTAAAGAGTCAAACGCCATGGCAGACCATGCAACACGGTGACCGACTCAATTCCAGACGCTAGAACGCTCTTCGAGGTGCTTCCCCCACGACCGCTTGCGTTGGGTGGCGTTCTACGCGCGTATGGCGGGACAGGGGCGTCTTGCTTATGGAGGTAGCGCGAGCCTTACAGCGAGCTAGCCTTATTACACCTCATTCAGTGCCTGGATGATCGCGTTTCGGTGGCCTATTGTAAATTATTTGGCGCCCGGATGAATGAGAATCGGTTTCCAGTTGTTGGCTCTCGTTTTATTTTGTCCCTCAAGGTCACCATCAACGGGAGTTAATAGCATTTTATTGTCAAACCTGCGCTGCAGTAATGCTACGTCTGCTGCTAAATGGACTTACAATCTTTCTACGCTTGGCTGCGCTTTAGGGCGTCATTTTTGTTACGTAATATACATTTAAAATTCACTCTCTTTACAAATTATTTGCGCGCTCAATATATTTTTCTCCTAGAGCAGTGCGCACTATTATTAAATAGTAAGGAAAACCACCGTTTCACGGCTTTTACCCACACATCAAGCTGCTTTTGCGGATTTCAGTGTTCGCGTCAAGGCCCTTTTAGTAAATTTTACTTAAAAGTATACTTGTACTTGCTCCAATAAGATACTAATGAAGACTACTTTCTCGCTTTCCACTGTTCAGCTAAAACGAATTTTTCTGAACAGGTTCCAAGACATTTTCGTCACATATGGGAACAGACAGCGTGAAAAAAATTGTGTTGGTCAGGATAGTGCGATTTTTACAGTTCATCAATAGTTACAAAAATTAGGCAAGTAAATGCGGCGATTGCATCGTTGGTAGAAGCAGATAATGCTGTTTTTTAGCTTTGTACATAGAATTTAAGAGACATCGAATAAAGCTCTGTTGCTTTGGCAGTACTGAGGCAGGTGTGATCATTGAAGCACTAAATACGAAAGGAGGAAGTACAGAATGAGATAACTATCTAAAATAAAAAAAAAATTAGAAAGTAGGTATTGTGGAGTCTAAAAACAGAAAAATGTAACAGACGTTGTCTCTTCTGCAAACAAATAATTGGAGAAATCATGCGTCACCTGCGTTTCATTGACATGTAAGAAAACCAGCTTACATAACAATGGTCCAAAAAAATTTGAATTTTGACCCGCAATCTAACCTTCACATCAGCTGCAGATTGCTAATGCCATGACGGGGGTCCAAAACAGAGTAACTAGATTGCTACATTCGTGTTGCTCGCGCGATGTCAGCATCTCCTCCTTAAAACACGAATCTGGTCTTCAACAACTCTCATTTAGTGGGCGTTGTGCCAGTACTTTATATCTCAAGTTTTCCTTTTCTCTTTATATCACGTCATTTTCTGCACGTCATCTAGAACACCTATATCTTTGCATCTGCTTCATACGTTTCGTACCACGTGCGGCAACCCTTCAAATTTCACTACCACTCACCCGTATAACAACCTTTCAACGCCTTTTTTTTATTCTTTTTATGAATTGCATACCTACCGAGACCCCCTTCCAAACCGCATCGCTGCCATCATGTGTTCCTCGATAATTCGTGAAAGTTTTGTTGTTTGCCATGTGTAAGGAAAATACTTATTTTAGTTTAGACTGCTAGCTATCCAGCTATTATTTTTGAGTGTCATGGAACGCCAGGATTTGACATGTAATGAAGCAATGCAGGCTCTAGTCCCATACGTCACCGCCATGGCAGGGGAGCCTGCCGGCACTCGTCATCGTATGTACAAAATATCGTTGTGCAGCTCAATTCATCTACGAAAAACACAAATGTGACCTCCAATTTTAGCCCATGTGAACGTCAAATATTGCTTGGGTCAATCCCTAAATATAACTTCGGTCTAGTTAAACCTAACTGATCTCCAGCCTAACTCTCCAACCGTAATGACCAAATCCGGCTCAGGATACCGAAAACCTTTACGTCGGACAATTCGCATTAAAGTGGTACGTACTACATCATGTTATGGAATTACCATTATTAGAACATTTATGCATCAATGGAACCCAGGGGCCTTCCCACATTAGTACGTAACTCAGAGGTAACGCTTGACATTCTGATGGGGCAGCGTCGAACGAATACAGAATTTTGCCTCACTGGTCACCTAAAGAGATCTCTAAGGTACTAAATTTAAAGGAATTCTGATGATCAGGTGTTCATGTGGTAAACGTGTCTTGCGCTGTGGTGGAGATTCAAGTGAAATCGTACAAGCCGATGTGCATTTTTGACCTTGGTGGGAGCTCGGCTCGAGCATACGCTAAGTACATTGAAGGCCATGGCAATTTCCGGCATTTGGTGCGGAGAATATCCTGATTATTGTTTTCCGCGCACTAAGCGCTGAAGTAATAAACAGGGCAGACTTACTGAAACCACTGTAATAAATATTAAAAGAATGTCGTCTATCATTCATGGAAGCGAGGAAAGCGTTTCATAGCGAGCAGGAAACCATGAGATGGCAGTTTCCTTTACTTTGTAGTGACGTGCACATGTAGGCTTTTTTTATTCAATGTGCCGCGAGCAATTCGGCGAGCAAACTGGGCAAGCCACAGACAGGGAAAATTGACTTCAAGGCATTTTTTTGTTTGATTATGTTTTACAAATTTGTTCCTTAACGACTCCCGTTCAGTTTCACCGGTTCATTTCCCATTAAAAAAAACCATTGCATAAAACACGAATAACAGATAAAAACAGCGCATACAGCCACTAAACATTTTATTTGCGTGCCAGTTCTGTGTTTATCTGTTCTTTGTTGTCACTGTTTTTCGCGCGGGTTTTTCCCTAATACGAACGCATTCCAATCAGCTCAGCTCGCCGTGCTCATCGAGTGGTTTATTTTTTTTTTATTTGTTAATTTCTTGTAATAAAGAATTCATCTAATGCATATCAGACAAGCTTTGCAGGGCCCCTTTAAGGAACGGCGACTGCTATATGCAGATAATTGCCCGAGTTTCTTATTGGCCTCCACTTGCAAACATGGGCCATCAGTGACTGTCCCTGCGTAAAGTTGGCTGTATAGACACAGCTAGCTGTGGCTGAATGATCCAAAGTAGTTACAAACGCCCCTGTTGGTTATTTTTGTGTCCCTTGAATTGTGTTGCATTTGAGCAAACCAGATATCTCGGATTAATTGACCTAATATAGAGTAAAACGTGACTTCACATATTTTTACTAATGGACACTATTTGCAATGCAGTTTCTATTTGTCAAATCGTCAAACACTGACACTCGCCTGCTGCCATCAAGTCCACTGCCAAGTACGCCCACACTGAGTGTCGACACCAATAGGACTATAGCTTTCGTTCTTGGAGAAATTAAAACAGTATATTCCAAAATAGGCGTGTTATGAAAATTGGTGTTAACATCGCTAAACTCAGCAAAACAGTAGAAGAAAAACAATGCACTCAAGTTCTTTTGCAAGACCCCGCTAATTCCACATCTTAATATAATATAGAGGTAGTTTTTGTTTAAAAAACGCCTTTGTATATTCTCGGAAATGTATTTGACGGACATCTCATGATTCACTATTTGCCAAGGGCAAAGGAAAGCAAGGTGAAGAAAACAAGGGCTCGAGGTCCTTTTCTCTATCAAAATGTAAAATTACGTTCTAGGAAGAATCGGAAAAAGTTGACCAGGTAATTTTGGCGAAAGGCGGCCTTTTACATTTACGTTTTTGTTTCCACGAAGCGTTTGATTCCATTGAGTCGGCCCGTCGGCTCCGCGCGCAAGAGGAATGCTGCAATCCATCTTAAGTAGAGTCAGTTGCGAACTCGAGTTTCGTCGTTAGCAATTACAGCAATAAATATTATCCTTTTCTCTTTTACCGTCGCCTTAAAGAGCTTATGAGTAAGGAAGGCACCAATCCCTATATAACACGAATTATCAGCAACACAAAAATCTCTGTATAACCCCTCAGTACTGATTACGTCTGAGAATGCGAAAGCATCCCCCTTTCTTTTTGACCACATTTCAATTCAAATATTCCCGGATTTACAAAAGTTCTTTCTCATCAAGCATTTGTGGGCTCTTTGCAAAAAAACACCGGCAATATTGGGACGTTGTAGCTCCAAAGCGACTAGAGTTTCTGTGTTTTCACAGACCTGAAGAAAGGTGCAGTTAAGACCTCCGATCATCAGTCTCGGTGTAAGTCTTCCTACCGCACTCTCCGGTTGATTTTGACACTGTAAAATTAGTGCAATGTCAGTACTCATACCAAATGCACGTAAATTATATGTACAGCAATGCTTTTATTAAGTCTCTCTCTAACACACTGAATCCGGCTATTCATTCGTGGCCTACGCAACAAATAATAGCTGTGTCCAGCGTGTTCGAGAGGCACGCACGTCTAATCAACGCATTGAAGCCATTGAGAACGGCTGCGCTCGAAACCGCACCAAGTTAGAAAGAGTGCATCGGCTGTTAGTCGAGGTGTTCTGACAAGTCAAAATGCTTAGTGGACTCGTACAAAGTTGTTCTCTTTTGACATTCTAATGGCAATGTCATCCTTAACATCATTTTCTGCATCCAGACCTTAAAGGTCGCCTGTACCGTATGCTTGACTTCCGCCACTCGATCGCCCAGGTATTGGGTCTCCATAAAATTATTTTCATTGGCCAGTACCAACTGGGCCACGTGTGGATGGTTACCTCCAACAAACGTTGGTCAAAGCAGAAGCTTGTTGAAAAGCGGAGCTCCTTGTCAAATGTCTAAAGTGGATGCTGTTTGATCAGAAAAGGAAAAATTTCGAGGTTAAGCTGATTTGGCTCCAGCGGTATGTAGAGAGCGGAAGAATGAAAGGTTTTGTAGCTTTTTGAAAGTGTTCAGGCTGTGAAACGCGAAGAATGGTGATGACCTGGCATGGATCACATGCAAACTGCAAATAGAAAAATCTCGGTGACGTTCAAGGGTGGAGTCACCGCAATTAAAATCCCTAATATTATGAACGTCTTTGGATTGCAGGCGATAGGCCTTCGCTGTGGTTTCGGTGCAGCAGTGTAGGCTACGGTCGGCGCCAGTGTCGCACGCCTCAGTGCACCCAGTTCTGATGCTTTGGGCATGCAGTGAAGGGGTGCGTACTGAGCTATGCTGAAAGGTTGCGCCACTGACAAGTGGCTTATTGATAACATGGTGTCCGAGTAATATTATGGACGTCATGGATGTCGTGGACGCTACTGATGAACTCTGCCATGAGCTCCCAACAGACAGAGGAATGAAGCCCTCTGCACCGAACATCAGTGGACGACCTGCCACGCCTGGTCGCAGGTTAAGTTTCTGCGGAGCCAAAGCCACCAGACCCTGCTCCGGCGAAGCTAGCCGCTCGCGCTCGAGTGGCTGCAGCGCCAGATACCTCCGAAAGTGAACGGCTGGACACTCCACCAGCAAATTGTTGAGATATAGGCGGCAGCTTCGTCGATGAATCCCCTTCGTCTCTAGAATGAAGCAGTATTTCAAGTACAGTGTCATCGTCTACTGTTGTCCATGCTTCATCGATTGGCGTGGCCTCTGTGACGTGGTACGCTCGGCATCATGGACTGACACCTTGTCAGTATTGGAACAAGTAGAGGCAAAGGAAAACAGCGCGCCAAGGACGCGTCCTGCGGATGAGGTATGTGCAATTGGCGATAAGCAAGAGGTATTTCGTCTGATGACTGCGGGGAGGGTAAATTTAAGAATGACGGCACTATCCTCCTTATAGGCTGCTGATTTCCAGACGGCGGCCCCACATCAGGGGATGCTGTTCAATAAGACAGGCACTGAAAATGGCTAGTGTTGCACCATTTCAAGTCGCTACTCACAGCGTTAAAATTTTGCGCAGCCGTCGAACGCAAAATCAGTCATATAATCTTCCAACTAAATGGAGTGTGAGCGTGGCAGCCAATCAGGAAGCAAGATGTCTTCTGAAGAGGATACGGAAGAAGCTGTCGAGCCATTTTTGCCAGAATACACCGTTATTGTTAGCCACTCGAGGTGCTGTTTAGGAGGGTAGATGCTACTCTCGATTAACACAAAAGATATTACGGAGATGTCATACTGCATAGACGATGACAAGTGATTTTTATGCTGTGATCTTGTGATTTCGAGTGTTCAATGGAGAATGTTTTGCGTTTATGCCCTGCAAAGCAGCAGGATAGAAAGCTATGTTTTCAGTCATTGGCTGATCATTTGTACGGATATCGACAAATAATGCTCTAGGGAGAAGTTATTGTGTTCGCTGGGATGAAACTTCTGGGTATTTTGTGGATTTTAAACAAGATAAAGGCAACAGTATTTTATTCATTTTCACTGTTTCTCCAGCGCTCAGCTTGACAGGATTTACGATTGACTAGAAGAGTTATTTACTTCTTTGGTTACTGTGTGCGGCCCATTTTAATCAGTGATTTTCGCAGTGTAGACTGTGTCGACCCATATAGGAAAGTAAAGTCGATGCCTAATTCAACCTCGTTGGGAGCTGTGCACAATAAATAGCTGACTCCTGACAGATAGACGCTTTCAACGTGCTGCATCTGCTTGCTTCAAAGACACACGGTCGTGCATCGATCTATTCGTTTTTCAAAATTGAGACTTTTCTAAACAAGAGGCAAATAATTTTCCATTTAAGCCAGCGAGGATCGCATTCTTGACAAGGCTTCACCTTCGTGAGTTAGGGCGTGCGGTATTTATGGTACATGAGCTAGAGAGAATGCGCCCCGGTACCCATGCAGAAGAAATCAACATTCGTAAAGCAGTCCTTCAACAAGTTGAAAGTGAGAGATATAAGGGGACTTTAATAAGGTCTAGATGGAATAGGTTTCTCGACGAACAGAAATCTTGACGGGCCCTTATTGGTGAAAGGGAGATGGCTCTTTCCAAGGAAATATTACAAATTTAATATGGCGGTTTCGCCTGTAGTGATGGACCTAGAATTGGGTATTCTCTCTTTGACTATTTCGGAAGCTGTTGCTAAGTTGTGGGAGCCAAAATGGGAGATCAGATTTCAATCACTGGCTCGAATCTTTGCCTAAACGTGATGATGAGCAGTGTGCTGTAGCTGAGGGACATATCACTTTAGACGAGGTTAAATCTGTATTTCTGTATTGCAGGGACAGAAATACACTGAGCCGGATGGTATTGCTAGCAAGTTTTATAAGCACCTTCACCTTTACTTGCAGCTATTTTGCTGGTTGTTTCCGAAGCATCTTATAATGATGGTTTTTTGCATCCCCCTTTCTTTTCAGGGTATATTATATTCGTAAAAAAAAGCAAAGAGAGCAATAGCTTGCAGAATGTTGAATGATATCGTCCACTTTCCCTGGGCAGTATAGAATACATTTTTGCTAAGGGTTTTGGTGGCCGTATGCAGCGGGTAGTCAAAACTTAGTAGGAATACACCAGGTCTGTGGCTTTAGAAGGCGCAGTATAAAAACCCATATATATATTACACGTTCGGTATTGGCGACAGTATAAGACGAGACTAAGCTGATAGCTCTAATTCAGATTGGCCTCGCGAAAGCGTTCGATAAAGTTTTTCTGGATTTCTTGTTCATGAGCTTTCAGCATGCAAATATATGTGATATTCTGCTTTCCCGTGATTTCTCCCTGGGTGTCACCCGTTAAAAATTAGGCAGGGTTATCATTAACGGTGCGCCCTTAACGGTGCGCACACTCCCAGACACCCTTAGAGTGAATGGGGGTAGCTGTTCCGGTCGCAAAGGAGATGCCCTCGACTTGCGTGACAAGCTCAGCCGGAATTCAACTACCTTGTAGTGACAGAAGGGGGTGGTCGTTTGGTGCCCAGCGGTCGCCGGTTCAAACCAGAGTAAGGATCGGAGTCAGAAGTAACAAACAAAACACAATTTATGCACAGCAAGAGACGATACAAAGGAATACACAAGATCACTTGAAATACAACAGCCGAGAGGTTCACAGAATACAAACGCTAAGCATGCAACTACAGAGTGATTCAATAACACAGAGGCTTTACAACAGATCAAACACGAGAGAGTTACATAAACAAACACCAAATTGTTCACCGGGCACTGTTGCAGTCCAACGCCTCAAGAGTCACGATGTGGCCGCCATACGAGACGAGCGCCGCTCCCTTGCAGGTCCGTGGGCTTGCCAGCAGCGGGTGATCCCCGGGAGTCCAGCCGAAGCACAGGCGAGCACGTCGCAAACACTGACTGACTTGCTGACTGACACATAAGCGGCGCGGTCTCTTTAAATAGGGCGCGCCGCGTCTGTGTTAAAACACGCCATAGCTAGCGCGCACACACACTTAGCTTCGCTGGTTATAGCGCTCCCTTCTCCTCCCGTCGAGCCGCGCGTCGTCATTGGCCAGGTCCCATAGAAGATTCTCGATTTTTCTGGCACATTCCAGGCCGATGAACCACCGTCCTCCCCGGGCAAGGGGAAAGAGGGTGACAACAACGCGTACAAAGCTACGCGCTCTCCCGCGCGGGGAAGGGGGCTTTACATGCTTTCCACGCGACGCCGCGCGGGCCTCGCGCCGTGCCGGCTTGATGAAAATGTGCGCCGATTTCGTGACACTGGGCCAAACTGAAATTAAGGCATTTCATCTGCTTTTGACATCCACTTTTTTGCGGTGACGAAACACTAAAGTGGAGGCTTTCAGTTTACCTGAAACGTTTTTGCGGTATCAAGTGCGATACTGAATTTAGACATATCCAAAGAATTATGGTTGGGTGGATGGGGTACAAGGCTGAGCATTTTTGAGGTCATACGTAATTTCGTAAGCGTAAGGATTGCGGCCCTTTACACTACTAGATGGCTCCTTTGCATCAGGTTCGCAACAAGGGGGCATATTGTGATTTATAAATTGTAGCTTTTTGGCAACAACCTCAGGCGGGGATGGGTCGGGAACGTTCGGTGTTTTCTCGAGCGCAAATCTGCAAAACATTTTTGTTAGTAAAGCTTGCCTACGTCCCACAAGTTCTGAATTGTGCTAGGCAGAAGGTGTAGGGAATACACAGAATATTCTTAACTTTCATATAGGCCTCTCAGTGAGATCCCATGCATCATGATAGTTTGTTTCTTATAATAAAGTTTGGCCTACTAGGTCTTGTTGGAAATTTCGTACACCAACTAGTTTCTGGCTTTTTCTTTTCATCTTGGCCACCCATCTCATTTTAGTGTATGTGCTTATTAGTCGTCTTAGTTCTCACTTCCCTTACCTATTCGCACCGGCTGGACCGATGCATTGAGGAAGTGGACTCCATACAGAGGTGGCGGTCACCTTCTATTTCCTCACTGCGCGCTTTCTTTAGACTATATATATCATATCAAGAAGGCAGATGACAGGTTCTTACTGAGTCTTTGTTCCTCATACGTTTAGATCTGTAACTTTATCAGGAATTTCTTTAAACCGTGTTAAGTGCATGTGCCTTTAGTCTGCTGCAAAAACGCTTTTTAAACTAGCCGTGGCCTAGTGGTTAGAGCGCCCGTCTCGGCTGCGGGAGGTGGTCAGTTCGAAACCCACCGCCGGACACCCACCGGTAAAAATGGGTACAAGCGTCCCCCGGCCTGGTGCTCGGCTTTTACAGGGGTGTGCGTTTGGGAGAAGCTCCGCAAACCCCGCTGCGCGCCCCTCCTCCGCAGTGGGCCCAAACCCAGTTTCGAACCTCCAGTGTCCCTCCTGGACCTGTGAATGTTCTGTGCGACTCCAGATCTGCTCTGCAGCTCCTGACTATCTACCATGGCACCAACCTCTCGGTGAACGTTCTCCAAGCCCGTCTCCTAGCCCTTCAGGACTCGGGGTATCAACTGGCCCTACACTGGGTTCCAGGACATACTGGAGTCCAGGGCAATGAAGAGGCGGATGCCTTGGCCAAAGCGGCGCATGACAACGGCGCCCCAGTCACTGAGGCTGTCACACCTTTTGACTTTTCAAGACCCCTCTTGAGAAGGTCGATAAGGTCTTTCCATCCTGACCGTCGTATTGCCGCTGGTGAACATCTCCAACGGCTCTCTGACAAACTTTCACGGAAGGACAAATCCCTCCTCCTACGACTTCGAATAGGCTGCACGTGGACTCCGTCTCGCATGTATGCCTGTGGCCGAGCTCCCAGCCCAGCCTGTCCCTCTTGCGGCAATACTGGCACACTGGGACACTTGCTCCTCGTGTGTCCAGCCTCCGCTGGCCATCGCCAGAAACTTCTGAATGGCTATCGGAATCTTGGTCTCCCTGCTGATACCGAAGGGCAATTGCTCTTCCCAGCTCGGAACCAACTTTCTGCTCACCGGCTCCTCCTGATTTATCTGGAGGAGTCTGGCCTCAGCTCTGTTCTATAGGCCTGCATGGGCCCATAGTGCTTCGTGCGGAAATGGCGGCGACATAGGTGGCGTCAGCAACCTTCCCCTCCCCAACCTTCCCCTAAACCCAACTTCCCCTTCCCCCTGGTCACCAAGAGTGATGCCACAAAGATGGCCAACATAAGACGTGACCAGTTCCCCCTCCCCAAAAATAAACCATAGTCACCACCACCACCACCACCCCCCGCAGCCTGCAAAGGTGGTTCTGTTTGTCTTGCAAATGTACTTCCTTTGACCGGTGAATGGCGGGCTGTGAAACACGCCGGAGACCATTGACCACTGCTTTATTCAGTGCCGTAATTTGCTGTTCTTTTTTTTTTTGAGGGGGTGGGGGCGTGGGGGGCAGATTACAGCAGACGCTAGAAAAGAACATCGAAATCACGCCATATAGTATTCGTGTTTCTTTCCTTTTCAGAAGAGTTGTGACGTGCGTTATGATTTCTTTATATTAATGTGACTATTTAGTTTCTAGAAAAGTCGAATGGTGGACTTTCATGCTGAAACATCGTGATAGTTGAAGTCTTTATTACGGGAGCAGTGCGGTTTGGTGCGGGCAGTGTATACTGCCCTTCAAATGCCCCATAGTTGGCTACCACCTCTTGATTCTTGTGAGTGCCTAGCTGAATATTGAAACCTGTTATGGTGGCTAATTACTGGGTTATGGTGGCTAATTAATGGGTTATAGCGTGCTTGCATTATGTAGCCATTGACGTGATCCCTGAGCTTTATAGTTTCTGTTTCTGGGCGCATTTTCTATGCAATAATGAAACGAAGACTACCAAATGGCCTATACGTTGCATTCTCTTCTAGCGCGCAGGGGGCCTGGGTTCAAACCTGATATGCAGAAAATTTAGTTTGTTGTATTACTTCTAATTTCCGGCCATCACACTCGGTGGCATCTTAATGGTTAATGTCGTGTGTTGACAACGCCACCTGAAACGCCAGACTGACTTTCGCGTAATAGAGGTAGCATTTATTTTGCATTATAAAGCCAGCCTATCGAGTGAATTGTTAATTCAGGTCTCTGTCACTGCATGAATTCGGGAGAAAGATTGTTGCAGGTCTTTCTGCTGTTCTGTTCCGGATGTTACAAAGCCCATCCTAAGGATGGGCTCTGTAACATCGCTCCTATTCTATTCTATTCTATTCCAGTAACAGAATAGGATTTGACCACTCTGGCATTCCACTTGGCGAGTGTTTCCTATATTAACAGACTATTTAACCCTCGGCCCTCAGTACCCAAGGACTGCGGAGTAAATGACCATGCATGGCTGCGATAGGACCTGTAGCGCAATGGAAGGAGTTAACCTCTCGCTCCAGGCAGGGCACCACATTCAAGTGAATCTGCCAACCTCTAAAGCTAGATCCTTACCCTGTGATGTCGGCCTAGCAATACTATTCGGGGAAGAATGGCAGTTCATAATTAATATGTCACATCTATTAGCCAGGATAACAGGACTACATAGTAAAGCATGCACGGTGCTAAATTGTGGGCACATAAAATGATATCCGTGCTTAGCAGGCCGATGAAAAGTAGTGGCGTGATACCTCTTTAAAAAAGCCGTGTCTGCCCAACGTAGCCTATAATAATAACTAAATCTTGGCAGTTCTAACAGGCTCAAATAAGGAGAAAAAATAAACATGGCAAAATCCTGTTTACCTACACACAGACACCCGCGTCATACAATGGAGAGAATAGCTCATTGCACTATATATCGGGAAAAACGTTTCTAGGAAAGTAGAAAATGAATTTCGCTTAGAAGGCTTGCGTTCATTGGCGATCACTTGATTTCAGTAGCTCAAGGGATAGCCCCGGAATCTGCCTTTTATTTTGACAGGTCTGGTCGCCCGATTTAGCTAACAACACAGCTCTGAGCTCCGATTCTTGGTGACGCGACCTCGCAACCTTTCTCCCTGATAGTAAGAGGCCCAAAAGTACCGTTTTTGGTCAAGGTCAAGGTAAGATATCGTGTTCATGCCACGTCGAGGCATTTTGGAAACACCTTAACAGGGAAGAAAGAACCAATGAAGTAGTAGTAAAAAAGAACAATAAAATATCAGCTCGGAACGGAAAGCACAGGAAAAAGGATATTAACTCCAAAAGACACGAGGTTCTGTTTTTTATTTTTTTGCCGTAGAGATTGTACACCCCGGGTAATAATATTCTAGCCAAAATAAAAAAGCTGAGGGCGTCAACTCGTTAGGTTCATTGAAAAAAAAGATAACTTATAAAGTTTAAAGGCTCCATTTCAAGGCAAGGTAAGCATAGCACAGGCGACAGGAAGATAGCTGGGCGGATCACAATATAAGAAGGTATTTAAAAAAAAAACATTCACCGCAGCTGTTACAGGGCCGCACTATGGAAGCTTTTGATTCTAGTGGGTTCAGTCAAGCAGGTGCATCTTGCCGCTGTTGATGATCCTTCAGTAACTCTCTGACAAGCATACGTAATACGGGCAGTCACTTCACCCAAAGACTCCTACTTATCAGGCAAAGCAATGTGCGGAATGCAGGGGAAATCGCTTTATTCAAGCCGGTTTAATATGGTCGCCTGCGCACGCTTTCCTATGCCATTTCACTTATTTGTTGCATCAAATCAGTGAATTTCACTCACATATCTTCAAATCTAGGGACATCCAGCAGTGAATTTCGATGGCGACGGCTCCTGCAAGAATAAGACAACTTCAAATCGCAATCTCTCTTGGACGCGAAACAAGCTGCATTTTGCTCTCACCAGTTCCGCAGGGAAGGAATCGCCTTGCGGATTTCTGCTTCCGGAGCCTGCATTCACATGAGATTTGACTGCTTGCTGCTGCTCGCTGCTATGTTTTCTTCTACGTGAGTCCACTATTTATCTTAGAGTATTTTTAGCTTGGTATCGATTGGTTTGTTGTGCCTCTTCTCGGGACGGCTTTCTCAGTCGAGAACAAAATACCTGGTTACAAATGTGTCATTTATTCTAGGGAAGCAGGAAGCTGTTTTCTCTCCACTAGAATTCTTAGTGCTCAAGCATTCTTTTTTCGATGTAAATAGGAGACGTTTTTCAGCATCAAGCCTAAGGCTGGCCAATGGAAGAAAGCATCGCTCGATGGACTACTGAATAGAAGTTTGTTTTCTGAGACCTAGTTGATTCCTGTTTTAAGTCTGAGGCTCAAACACAGGTAGAATGATACGTATATACGCTGTAAGTTATAGCTGTAAAGTTTTCGTTTTCGAAAAGAATATCATAAGGTTTGTCAAGTTCCCGGAATATATTTCGTCTCCCGGATAGTGGTTCCATGACAGTTCGAACTTTCGGCAAGACGTTATTTGAATCTTGAAACCGTGACATTAAAAATGCCATTTTTATTTTGCAGATTCGGATTAGGTCTCGTTTGGTTTGTGGAATTTGATGTCCCAAAGCGACTCAGGCTGTGAGAGACGCGATTCGTTATACAGTTCGTTTCGAACCCAGGAAATATTTCCACCCTGTATACCTAACGATATCGAAGCTATTGCTGTAGTAAGGATGGACTAGTTCATAGGTATTGAGAGGGTTCAGGTCGTTTAAAACAGTTCTGTAATGTGTGTTGCTATTAGAGGAAGAAGAAAATTAGAAAGCTGCAAGAGATACATTTAAGTCAGCTTCCATCAACGGAAAAAAATGTGGAAATCGTCTACTTGTCTTATCGGAACGCTACATGGCTGCAATAAATTTAAAAGACAAGTACACCTACTATGTGTCTAAAATTACCATTACTTTTTCCTCAGCGTTCATTTTATCCTTCCGCAAACTGACAAATTGCGAGAAGAAAGGCACTGCGGAAGTTTCCCCACACATCTGCTTATCATTTGGCACTATTGCCATTTCCATCTGCATCACATGGGTGCGCAAGGAAGAATATTTCGCATTGCTCATTTCATACATGATCCCAGGTTATCAATTCACTAAGTGATGTAGCCTGAATGTAAGTTGATCTGATCAGATGATCACAAAAAGTACACGCATTCGCTTGCTGTATCGAAATTACTAGCATCAGTCTCATCTACGGCGGCCGTGTTTTCATTAAGGGAAAATACAACGACGCCCATTGGCCGCTTTTTTACAACTCATGGTTGAAAAATTCAGACCCTCTAAATTAACCTGGAACACTTCACTTCAGTGTTCCGTATTCCTCGCGTGATTATGATGGACTGATTTTTATGGTGCAAATCGCATTCCTCGCGTGTTATTTTGCGATAGTCAACACAGCAGTTTTTGTTTTCTTTTTCTCGCAGCTTCTTCCAGGTACTTTTTCTTTTAAAACGACTGAGCGCACATCACCTTGAGGTAATGATGCTCAAGCTGCAGGCTTCCCTGTACAATGCATCAAAAACACCGGTTCGAAATGCCTTCATCGATGTTACTCTGTCCACAAGGGTAGTATTCTGATATACATACGGTGTTTTGCACCTCTAATTTACCCCTATCTTTTCCTTGGCGCAATTACAGTTTTGCCTCTCGTGGCATATTTGGACGCTGCCGATGTATTATCAAAATTTGATACAATGTGTTGCTTAGCGCGTTGAGTTCTCAGATCTTCCTTGTATTCATTGTAACGTCAATTTAATTATTTGCGGTTGATGAAGATAAAGCATATAAAGACCTACGCGAAGGGTAAACTGACCGTTTTAATCGCGAAGTTCTGTTGATCTCAATCAAGGCTGTTCTGCAGGCTGCTGCTAGTTGTTCACGCTTAGATTTCCTTGCTTCTGTTTTAGCTAGCGTTGAGTATCAGCAATATATCAGTTCAGGCGTTCAGTCGTGTCCGACTCTTCGTGACCCTATGGACCATGTCACGCCACGCTTTCCGGTCTCTCACTATCTTCTTAACATCACATAGCTTCATCTGCAATGCCTCGAGAATGCCATCTAACCATTGCGTTCGCTGCCTACCCCTTCTCCGGCGACCCTCAACCTTTCCCAACATAAAATCTTTCTCCAGCGACTCCTCTCTTCTCATCAGATGACCAAAGTAGCTGAGCTTTAACTTTAGAATTTGACCCTCCAATGAGCAGTCAGGGTTTATGGTCGACAAAATCGACTGATTTGATCTTCTGGCAGTCCAAGGAACTCTTAAGAGTCTTCGCCAGCACCACAATTCAAACGCGTCAATTCTTCGGCGGTCAGCCTTTTTCACAGTCCAACTCTCGCATCCATACATCACAATTGGAAAGACCATAGCACGGGTTATACGGATCTTGGTTGGCAGACTAATGTCTCTGCTCTTTCCTAGGCGGTCAAGGCTAACCATTGCTCTCTTTCCCAGAAGCAGGCGTCTCCTAATTTCATGGCTGCAGTCTCCTTCCGAGGTAATCTTGGCGCCCAAGAACAGAAAATCTGTCACAGCTTCCACTTCTTGTCCATTGATGCTCCAGGACTTGATAGGGCAAGACGCCATGATCTTCGTCTTTTTAATGTTCAGTTTAAGCCCAAACTTCTCAATCTCTTCTTGTACGCGCATCAGAAGTCTCTTGAGTTCCACTTCACTTTCTGCCATTCAAGTGGTATCATCCGCATATCTAAGGTTGTTGACGCGTTTTCCAGCGATCTTCACTCCAGCTGAAGACTCGTCCAGACCGGCCTTCCTCATGATGCACTCTGCATATAGGTTAAATAGGCAGGGCGACAGTATGCAGCCTTGCCTCACCCCTTTCTCAATCGCAAACCAATCAGTAAGACCATGCCCAGTTCTGACTGTGGCCTCTTGCCCTTCATAAAGGTTCCTCAGGAGACAGATGAGGTGAATTGGAACTCCCATATCTTGGAGAGCTTGCCACAATCTGCTGTGATCTACGCAGTCAAACGCTTTCGCATAATCAATAAAGCAGAAGTAAATGGGTTTCTGGAACATTCTTGCTTTTTCCATGATCCAGCGAAGGTTGGCAATTTGGTCTCTAGTTCCTCTGCCCTTGCGAAACCAAGCTTGCACGTCCGGAAGCTCCCGATCCACATACTGCTGCAGCCTACCTTGCAGGATTTTTAACATCACCTTGCTAGCATGCGAAATAAGCGCGATCGTGCGGTAGTTGGAACAATCTTTGGCACTGCCTTTCTTTGGAATGGGGATGTAAACTGACCTCCTCCAATCCTGTGGCCACTGCAGGGTTGTCCAAATCTTTTGACATAATGTATGCAGTGTGTTAACAGCGTCGTGGTTGAGGTTTTGAAGCAACTCAGCTGGAATACCATCAATTCCGCTAGCTTTGTTCTTAGCAAGGCTGGCTAAGGCCCATTCAACTTCACTCTTCAGGATGCCCGGCTCGAGATCAGTAATCACAACCGTCCTATGTTGGGTTTGCACATCCGGGTCCTTCTTGTACAGTTCTTCTGTGTATTCCTGCCACCTCTTCTTTATCTCTGAGGCTTCAGTGAGGTCCTTGCCTCGTTTGTCCTTTATCACGCCCAGCTTAGCACAGAAGCTTCCTTTGATATCTTTGATTGTCTTATACAGAGCTCTTGTGTTCCTTAAATGGCTGTTGTCCTCAACTGCTTGACACTGTATGTTCAAGAAGGCATTCTTATCTCTCCTTGCTATTTTCTGAAAATCCGCATTGAGAACCTTGTATCTTTCTCTTTCCCCATACCTTTTGCCATCCTCCTTTCCTCAGCTATTTGCAAAGCCTCTTCAGATAACCAGTTTGCTTTTTCGCATTTCTTTTGCTTTGGAACTACCTTAGTAGCAACTTCTTGTATTATATCACGAACATCAGTCCACATCTCTTCGGGCTCTTTGTCTTCTAGATCTAATTCTTGAAATCGATTGCTCACTTCCACAGCATATTCTAATGGAATCTGATCCAGATCATACCTGAAAGGCCTTCTAGTTTTCTGCGTTTTCCTCAATCGAAGCTTAATTTTGGCAACAAGAAGCTGATGATTGGTGCCACAATCGGCCCCAGGCCTTGTTTTTACTGCTTGTATAGCGCTTCTTCATCTCTGCCGGCAAATAATATAATCGATCTGATTCCTGTACAGACCGTCCGGTGAAATCCATTTGTACAGGCGCCTCTTGTGCTGTTGAAAATGAGTATTCGCTATGGTCAGGTTGTTTTCTTGACAGAACTCTACTAGCCTCTGCCCAGCTTCATTTGGCTCACCAAGACCGAACTTGCCTGTAATTCCGGATATTTCTTCACTCCCGACCTTAGCATTCCAGTCTCCTATGAGAAAAACGACGTCTGATGGTGGGGTGCGGTCTAAAAGGCATTGTAGGTCCGCATAAAATCTCTCAACGTCAGCTTCTTCAGCAGCAGTGGCCGGTGCATAGACTTGGATAACTGTTATGTTGAAAGGGTGACCTTGGATCCGAAGTGAAATCATTCGGTCGTTTTTGGGGTTGTACCCTAGCACTGCTTTGCCCATTCTTCTGTTTACTATGAGAGCGACCCCATTCCTTCTCTTGGATTCGTGCCCACAATAAAAGACATAATGGTCGCCGGAGTTAAATTCTCCCATTCCGGTCCACTTGAGCTCGCTGATACCCAAGATATCAATGTTCAATCTGTCCATTTCTCGCTTGACGATATCCAGTTTACCTTGCGTCATAGATCTTACATTCCATGTTTCTATGTGATATATCTCCTTGCAACATCGGACTTTCCGGTCGCTTCCCGACACATCCACAACTGAGCGTCCTTTTGGCTTTAGCCCAGCCGCTTCATTCGTCCTGGAGCTACTAGGAATCGCCCTTTGTTCATCCCCAGTAACATGTGGGACGCCTTCCAACCTGGGGGGCTCATTTTCCGGCGCCATATCGATAATGGTATTGTGACTGGCCATAGGGTTTTCTTGGCAGGAAATACTGGAGTGGGTTGCCATTACCTTCTGCAGTGAATCACATTTTGTCAGAACTCTCTGCCGTGACCTGTCTATCTTGGGTGGCCCTACACAGCAGAGCTCACGACTTCATCGAGTTTCGCAAGCCCCTCCGCCACGACAAGGCAGTGATAGAGTACTCCTACTAGCTTTGTACATGCAGGCTTAGGCGGTTACGAAGGGAAACATTTCGTCATTCGTATCCTTGATCAATATGCACTGGCTTGAAGGGACGAAAACAAATAAAATGACAACAATTATTTTTACCTTTAAATTGCAGCGGTTCGGGTTTCTATGCACAGGACAAAAAGCAATGATGAGTAGGAGCCAAAACTCTGAGATCAAAAGAGAGGAAGTTTCCAACTTTTTTTCAGACAGGTATTTAAAGTAAACTTACTGATATTAATATGATCGACTTATCAACATATTTACAATTTATGTGGGAAACGTTTTCGCCGCAAT
>JAJIZL010033839.1:0-11312 GCA_023969395.1 Amblyomma maculatum
GGGTATGCTGCAGGCAAGGTCGTGCCGTAGCATTTCTCTTTTACTTTATCTAACAGTTCCTTCTCCGTACCCTCGAAGGTGTGGATGAGTCTGCGGATAGCTTTCCCGCTTTCGGCCCTGGTTTTGATAGGGTCGAGAAGGGTCTTGAGTATACGCCACGTTTTGGCCGTGCTGAGGGTGCCGTCCAGCGAGCTACTGAACTGCTGCCAGCTCTGCCTGGCCAGTTGAGCTGCGTACTCCTCCGCTATCTTGGTGACTTCTGCAATCTTCAGCTTGAGTTTCCTGTTAAAGCGCTGCTTCTTCCAGCGCTTGGTGAGCCCTCGGCGTGCCTCCCATAGCCTGAGGAGCCGAGGGTCCACCTCTGGTGTTTGCTCGGTGCGATCCACTTCTTGAGTGTACTGCTTCTGGATGTCTTTGAGTTGTTGACACCAATCATCTATGGAAGTAATCCTCCCTTCCAGGTCCGCGCATGCCTTGCGGAAGGCCGGCCAGTTGGTGATCTTGGCCGTGCCGAGCTTGCGCTTGATGTTGGTGGCTGTTATTGTGATCTTCAAGATATAATGGTCACTGCCTAGATTCTCCAGCAGATTCTCCCACGTTGCATGTTTCGCCCCCCTGGCAAAAGTTAAGTCCGGACACGTATCCTGGCAGACAGAATTGCCAAGGCGCGTGGGTTGAGTTTCGTCCGTTAAGAGGGTACATTGGATCGCTTCCGCCGCATCCTCGACCTCTATACCTTTCTGATTATTTGTGGGGTATCCCCACTGCTGTCCGCGAGCGTTAAAGTCACCTACAATTAGCAGCGTGTTGCTTTTAGCAAGTTTGCTGGCCCCTAGAAAGAGTTTATGAAAATTCGCGTCCCGCTGGCGAGGCGGGCTATAGAGGTTTACAAGAAAGACACTCTTTTCCTTGTGCTTCTTTTTGGGAATAATTTCCGTCACTAAGTGCTCAATTTTCGTGTTGGGAATCGGGTCATGGGCTATGGTTACCAACTTTTTGCTCACCAGGGTTGCCGTGCGTCCGGTATCGTAGCACGTATATCCCCTGAGTGTCGGTGTCGTGTTAGTTTCCTGTAAAGCTATTATATCGGGTGTGGAGTCTTGCGTGAGTAGAAACTGCATTAGGAGTCCCTGTTTTTGGCGGTACCCCCTGCGGTTCCATTGCCAGATTTCTAGTGGTGTTTGTTTAGCCATGGCTTTGGGCGTTGTTCGGATTGGAGCCTTCAGTGACGAAACGGCGCTCTTGTATGAGCCTGTCCCGGGCCTCGTTTGTTATTCGTCGCGTATTTTGGCTTTTGACGTGGTCCTGCCACGCAACGTTTTGCTCTATTAACGTGACTTTCTGTTCTAATAGGTGAGCGTCGTAGCGGCGTTTTTGAGCTTCTTGAGAGATGGTGAGATTGTGACGAGCAATCTGGCGAGCAGCGTCGGCTCGGGCGATGGTATCGCGGGCATAGGTTGTGACGAGGCCAGCGGCGGGAAGCAGCGTGTCGAAGGGCAGTAAGGGGTCCCTTCCAAAGAGAAGATAGAATGGAGAGTACCCAGCAGTGTCATGACGCGAAGAGTTATATGCAAAGGTGACAAATGGCAGACTAATCCCAGTCACGATGACTGTCGGATACGTACATTGCGAGCATGTCGGTGAGTGTGCGGTTAAGACGCTCCGTAAGACCGTTCGTCTGAGGGTGATACGCAGTGTTGAACCTGTGCCGAACGGAGCAAGAGCGAAGTATTTCCTCAACAACTCGGAAAAGGAAACAGCGGCCACGGTCAGTAAGTAGTTGACGGGGAGCACCATGGTGTAGTATGACGTCATACAAAAGGAAGTCAGCAACGTCTGTGGCGCAGCTGGTTGGAATGGCGCGAGTGATCACGTACCGCGTGGCATAATCGGTGGCCACAGCGATCCATTTGTTTCCCGACAAGGACTCGGGAAAGGGCCCTAGGAGGTCAAGGCCAACACGAGAAAATGGCTCAGTCGGGATAGCAATCGGCTGCAGGTGTCCAGGTGGCAGCACAAGGGGTTTCTTCCGGCGTTGACAGAGGTCGCAAGCGGCTACATAACGTTGGACAGAGCGGTAGAGTCCAGGCCAGAAGAAACGCCGGCGCACGCGGTCGTATGTGCGTGAGAGGCCAAGATGGCCAGCTGTAGGGGCGTCGTGCATTTGTTCGAGAACGGCAGAGCGTAGGTGTTGAGGAACGACCAGCAAGTGCTCAGCGCCATCAGGTCGCATGTTGCGACGGTATAGCGTATTCCCATGAAGGAAGAACAGGGCGAGGGAAGCGTCACGGCTGTGTGTGCGAAGGCTGTCGATAAGAGAACTGAGGGTTGGGTCCAACCGCTGTTCGTCGGCTATGTGGGAAAAGTCCGATATAGAGAAGACACAAGGGTCCAGCTCATAGTCAGTATAGGAAGGGGGATCGACGGGATAACGGGACAGACAGTCTGCATCCTGGTGAAGCCGACCGGATTTGTATACAACGGAAACGGTATACTCCTGCAAGCGCAGTGCACAGCGGCCGAGGCGGCCAGCAGGATCCTTGAGAGGAGAGAGCCAACATAAGGCGTGGTGATCAGTAATTACAGTGAAGGGCCGGCCAAACAAGTAGGGTCTGAATTTTCCAACGGCCCAAACGAGAGCCAGGCACTCCCGTTCCGTAATGGAATAGTTCTGTTCTGCTGATGACAGGAGACGACTGGCGTAGGCAATAACGCAATGTTGGCGGCGTTGTCGCTGTGCAAGAATGGCACAAATCCCGTGGCCACTGGCGTCGGTGCGAAGTTCCGTCGGGGCAGACGGTTTGAAATGGGCCAACACAGGAGGATTGGTGAGAATAGCGATGAGGGTGGAGAATGCGTTAGCCTGCTCTGGTCCCCATGAGAATGGAACGCCTTTCTTCAGCAGATTGGTGAGAGGACGAGCAACAGCGGCAAAGTTCGGGACGAAAAGGCGAAAATAAGAACACAGTCCTTTAAAGCTGCGGGCATCACGGGGTGAACGGGGACATGGAAACGCACTGACAGCGCGAACTTTGTCGGGATCTGGTTGCACGCCGGTGGCATTCACCAAATGGCCAAGCACTTTAAGTTCGCGGCGACCAAAACCGCACTTCTTTGAGTTCAGTTGAAGTCCGGCACGGCGGAAAAGTGCCAAGATGGAAGAAAGGCGACGAAGATGGCTTTCGAACGAGGGCGAGAAGACAATCACGTCATCCAAGTAACATAGACAAGTCGTCCATTTGAAGCCGCGGAGTAATGAGTCCATCATTCGTTCAAACGTAGCAGGGGCGTTGCAAAGTCCAAAAGGCATAACCTTAAATTGGTAAAGTCCGTCGGGCGTGACAAAAGCTGTCTTCTCGCGGTCTTCTTCGTCAACAGAGATCTGCCAGTAGCCGCTACGAAGGTCGATGGAGGAAAAGTAGCGGGCTCCATGTAAACAGTCCAAGGCATCGTCTATTCGCGGCAGCGGGTAAACATCTTTCCTTGTAATCTTGTTCAAATGTCGATAGTCAGCACAAAAGCGCCAACTGTTGTCTTTCTTTCTAACGAGCACGACAGGAGGTGCCCAGGGGCTGTTCGAAGGTTCGATGATATTGTTGCCCAACATCTAGTCGACCTCCTGCTGGATGACTTGGCGCTCAGAAAGGGACACACGATAAGGCCTCCGATGTGCAGGCTTTGCATCGCCGGTGTCAATACGGCGAGTCACAACTGATGTTTGGCCCAGAGAACCGGCAGCAAAGTCAAAAATGTCGGATAAGGATAACAAAAGGTTGTGCAGGTCTTGAGCGTGTTCGGGGCTGAGGTCAGAGGCAATCATTGCGGAAATAGGGTCGGTAATTGTGGTGGAGAGTACGGGTGTTGGAAGGACGCTTGAATGTGGGCCAGGAGTGAGTGCACAAATGGTGCAGTCTGTGAGAGGGGACTAGGTAGCAAGGGATATTCCTTCGGGGAGAACTTGGGGTGACAGACTGAAGTTCAGGATAGGAAGGTAGGTGCTGTTCTGTGTAACGCGTACGATGAGATGAGGAAGAATGACGTTGCGGTCAAGAAAGACCTCGGTGATAGGGCAAGCCAGATAGTCACCGTCAGGCACAGGCGGGAAAGGTGACAGAGGTAGGTAAACAGCAGAGTCAGGGGGCAGGCGAGCAAACTCAGTGGAGCGAAGGTGGGGTGCAGATGGAGGATGTTCTGAGCAGACAGGTGGGTCCAAACGAAGAAGGCGCTGGAACAGTCGATAAGGGCAGAGTTTGCCGTTAAAAAGTCAAGGCCGAGGATCACATTGTGAGGGCACTGGTTGAGGACAGTGAACAAAACAGGGATGTGATGACCGGCAAGGGTGACTCGGGCAGTGCACTGCCCAGTGACGGCAGCAGTACTGCCATCGGCAACACGAACGGTGGGCGAAGCGGCGGGGGTCTGTACTTTCTTGAGGCGGCGGCAAAACGATGAGCTCATGATCGAGACTTGGGCACCAGTGTCAATGAGGGCAGAGACGGGAACGCCATCCACGAACAGGGACAGGAGGTTACAGGGCGAAGAAATGGGCAGTAGAGGATTTCCAGGTCGGGGTACCAATGCAGCGTCACCCCCGGGACCTGCATTGGCTAGTTTCCCGTGAAGCGGCCGGCAGAGGAAGGCGAGGAACTGCGGCCAGGAAGAGGTGAACGGGAACGGCTGGCTGGCGGGGAAGGAGACCGACTGGACACAGGAGGAGGCGGAGTAGTATCGGTGCGGGGTGGCTCATAACGAGGCGTGAAACGGGGTGACCGTAATTGGAGTAGCGGTCAAAGCAAGGAAAACGTCGAGGTGGTGATGTCCAGCGGCTGCGGCAGTGACGAGCGATGTGGCCAATACGCGAGCACGTGAAACAGATCGGCCTGTCGTCAGGGGTGCGCCACTCATCAGCATTGCGGTATCGGTAGCGTGGCGCGTAGGTGTTGCGGGGTGTAGCGGTGGCGACCATGGGAGGGACAGGGCTCGAACTGTGGTGTTCCACGGTGTGGCTACAGGGGACGGCCAAGTTCGCAACCTCTTGACGAACGACGCCTTGAATGAGGGATATCGTCGCTAGGTTGCTGTCCGAGGAGGGTGGGTTGGATGCAGCAAGAGCGAGCGCTTCTAGTTCACGACGCACAATGCGTGTCACATTGTCAGTGTTGGAAGGTTGCCTTAGGGTCGGCAGATCCTCGCACGTGGAGGTAGGGGCAGTGTTGGGGAGCCGATCGAATCGATGTGCAATGCGTCTGTGTTTGGCCTGCTCGAAATGTCGACAAACCTGCAAAACGGAGTCAACCGTAGCACAGTCCCGACAGAGTAGAAGATTGAAGGCATCGTCGGCTATGCCTTTGAGGATGTGCCCCATCTTATCAGGTTCTGGCATGTCTTAATCAACTTTTCTGCAGAGGGCCAGAACGTCTTGTATATACGCAATATAAGGCTCGGTAGATGTCTGGGCACGTTTGGCGAGGTCCCTCTTGGCGGCGAGTTGACGGCCAACCGGTTTTCCGAACAGGTCACGCAGTTTTTGTTTGCAAATATCCCAGGAGGGTATTTCTGCTTCATGCGTTTCGAACCAAACGCGTGCCGTGCCAGTAAGGTAGAAAATGACATTGGCCAGCACCAGCGTGGCGTCCCACCTGTTGTGCTGGCTAACACGCTCATAAAGCGAAAGCCAGTCCTCGACATCGACCTCATCTGTACCGCAGAATGGGCCAGGGTCACGGGGGTGGACTACGACGACAGTTGTAGTTGCGGAGGTAGATGAAGCCGCGTCGGTTGTCATCGTGACGGCTCCGAGGTGACGGCCACTGCGGAGATCCAGCGTCAGATTGTGTCGAACCCGCGACCTCCACTAAGATGTTACGGGGATGTACTTGATGTAACAGCACTGCGATTGGCTGAACTCGACGCTGAGACTTCAGTAGCCGTGCAGTGTCCACTCTGTCAGAGTCGTCCTCTTTCTCAACGCTTTGTCGTGCCAGTGTTCCTGGGTCGTCGTCTTCGTCAGTGAGCACGTCACTTTAGTACCGCGTTTCCAGGTAACAATAGCTTCAAGGAAACAAATTTGAGCTCATATTCAATAAATGCTCTGGGATTTTCTCCCACAAACCATTACAAAAGTAAGAAAGTTATTTCTGATATTAATTAATGCAAGCGAACAAGAAACACATCAGGACAGCATGCTCAACTCTCTAAGCTCTCACTAGCTTTCATGACGTTCAGGCGCATTTTCTTTTGGAAACCCTTGGTAACATATCATGGACAGCCTTATATGTGGATGTGCGAGATAAAGGTAATAAAGGTTCCATCTAATTTATTATTGAATTTTTTATATGTTGTGCACAAACCTTATACACCAAGTAATGATCCTTAGCTTTTAAAGACATGCTGTAGCTAGACATGAATAAATCGCATGTCACTACATATGAATAACGCTGCTTTTTCATAATAAAATGTTACAAGTCTTATCCTGCATTATTTTCTCATCCATAGAGCTAGGAGCATTTGCTTCGAGGAGTGTCAATAAATACATTTTTCCTCGTGGCACTTGTTTTAGTCGAAAGTCGAAAACCTTGTTCAAGGAGCAACGAGCAGCAAAAAGTCGATTTTCAATCCTGCATTCTGATACGAAAAAGGAAGTTGTGGTCAATTAAACTTTGCCTTAATTACGAAGATTATATTCTTTATTTCAAGACAATCTTTAGGCTCTGGATCGCGAGGTGATTTATGGACAACGCAAAAAAATCGTGCCAGTTTCGAACGCAATAATATCGAATAATTTTGATGAAAGGTTTTGAAAAAGCATTTCCTTCTATGTTTATAAATTCGCCCTGAGAAACTCAGAATCATTTGGGACTAAAGGATGTTGCATTGTATTGTTTGCAATTATAAAAATGTGATAAAACTGAAATCTTGTACAGAAAATTGTCAACATTGAGCGCTACATTCTGGCGGGTTCCAGTAAGTTTTCGCCATTAAAACCATTTCTCAGCATTACGCAGGCCTTATTGTTTTTTAGTATGTAGCCATGTACTTGTCTGTTTGTTCTAATGTTACTTCAAAATTGGTAAAAAAGGTTTTAAAACTGGCTAAAAGTTGACAATTTTTATTTGAATTTAAGAAACATCACCACAGTCGATTTTCCTTCAAACCGCTTAAATACAATTCCGAGTTTTTCATAAATATAACAAAAAACTATTACATTATTTGGGATAATCTATCAAAACAAATATCACATGAGCGCATGGTTTTAAGCTATAAAGTTGCCTAGGCCTGCCCCTTAAGGAGTAGGGATCAGACATTCCATTAATTATTCCTTAAACTTAGTTACATGTTATCCGCAACGACATGTTCTCCCCCTTTCTGCATTCGAATTCAAAGGCTGAAAAAGCACAACAGCCAGAGAGTTCCCAAGAAAACACTGCAACTAAATGGCAAGTAAAAAAGAGTTTATTTAAATGCGTAAAAAGCACTATACAGAGGGCTTCTGCAAGGCGAGCATGTTGATTCTTTCGGTGCGTGCCGCTGCTGATGGTCGTATACGGGCTTTTGAGTACAGCCCGTTCGGGGGAAGACGCCCATAATCCTTCCGCAGATGCCAGTAGAGGTTCTGGACAGCCTCGAAGCCGGACTCATTCTCGCTTGTTACTGGTGAATCCAGCGTATTATTACACCCGCCTAAGTCATGTCCGTCGCACAGCTGACAGGGTCAAGATCCGTGGCATAGAAGGGAGGCAGGACCTGTAGGTGCCCTGCCGGGTGATGTGGGGGCTTGCCAGCTCCTGCCACGTTCGGATCGCTTTGCAGGCCCTTGTCGGCAGCGCTGAGAAGTGTGGACTGGAAAGCAAAACCGACGCATCGACTATTGCGATAAATGCCCGCTTCCTAATGCTGCAACGCTTTAAATATGGTTGCTAGAACTTTGACGACAGAGAAGAAACCGCAAAAACACACCGGGAGGCTAGCAGCGGCTATCGCGGTCATTTATAACTTCTCCCATAGTCCCGCTTTTATTTTCTTATAAAGGTTTTCCGGGAGAATTTGACGGACAACTTATTGGGTCATGTCGTGACGCTGGGGCTAAGTCGACCCGGCCTTCACTTGGTAGCGTGCAGAGACTCGGGGTTGATGAAGGATTGAATCTTCGAAGTTGGTAAAATATATACAAGCAGGTTTATTGGCACTTTGAGAAAACTTATTTACATGATTATTTACATGAAAAAGAAGGGTATATTAACAAAATGGCAAGCGTTAAGAGTTCATAGCGAGAAGCGTCTGGATGAGCCGTTTACCCAGGGCTCAGAGCCATTTCGTGCTCTGCAGCGTCCTTAAAACCCCCTATGTCCAGCCCCTCTCTGAAGATGCTGACCAACCACATCCAGGGCACGCCCCTCAGATATCGGCATCCAATCGAACACATCACTGCACTGATGGTCTGAAGCACTGACTGGCCCGGCATTGTTTCGTTGAGCCTGGTCACTTGTTGGCGGGAAAAGCTTGGGAACGGCGAGGAGGTACATTTCTATTCTTCAGCCAAGAATCGATAGGCTGGTTCCGGCAAGTGGATTTACTTCTCAGAAACCCAAGTGCACGTGCGCGCCGCATACGCTTCCAGCATTGTCCCTTTCCGGCAATTGCAAATCTTTCCTGCATTCCCGGGAAATCATCTAATGGCCGTATGCGTCATGCTCCTTTCTTGTCCTGCAAGTCAGCGGACATGTCACTCTGTCGTCTCCTTTAGATAGTAGGCATTCCTCACTGGACGATGGCGCTTCTCGACTGGAAGGGTGAACAAAAGAAAGAAAGCACTTCTGGCTATTTCCCGCAGGGGGACATTTCTTTGTGTTTTTCTAGACGTTCTCTTGACAGGGTCAATTTGGCATTTGCAGGGTGTCCACAAAGCAAAACAGGCTTACAAAACAGGATTCCTGGAAACAGGCTCACTTAGAGCCATTGTACCAACACCACATATCCACAGCACTTATCCATGCCCACAGGCGAACAATAGAGCGCGCAAGTGCGGATGATGCACGGTCGTAACAGTCATCAAGAGGACCTCCATGAAAGTGCACTAAGACTGGCTCTACCATTTTATGCAAAGATTACGTCTTATCATTGCATACTTAGAGATTGGCCACTGAACTTTGGACAGGTGAGGAAAAAATGACTGAACGACGACCTTACCTCGTATACTGACTCGCATGTCGTGTCCAGTGCAGAACGACTTTCTCTGGACTTCTAGGAGAATTCGGGTGCGTCAGGGTTCAGCGACGAACACTAAAAAAAAAAAAAAAGAGAACGCTCTTGCTTCAACATATCAATTCACAGAATAGCACCTTTAACACCAACTTTCCTGACCGCTGCATTTTTTGTTACTCTTTCAAAGCAATATATTTTAAATATTATAACTTCACAACAGTACAAATCTCATTCACACATGTTTTCCTCTTGGTGATCAACTAAAACAGTCTAATATGGTTTGGAATAAGGGATTAGATGTACGATGATAGAATATGATCGAATAAAATATATTGAGCAAAGTCGGGCTCTGACGTACACTCATTTCAATTGAAATGGAAATGTATGTTTCATGATCAAATAAGCCTAAGGGTGATACAATAGCCATCTAACTTCCGCGGAAAAAAAATAAAAGCTTTGTATGCTTTCTAAACCTCACCAAGTTGATCTTCAATTCCTGCCAATTTGACAGGGTTCCTATATTACCTCCTAAATTACTCTACCTATACCATGCTAACTTAAGAATTTAAGCGACCAGAATTAGCGTGAGGGTGCACTTACAATATCTCCTAGTTCCACATCCCAAACTTGAAAATAAAACAGTGCTCTCCACGATAGACGTAGCGCCGCATCTCTGCGGGACACGCTGTGCACTGCAAACCGCAAATAGAGACAACAATTAGCATGCATGCGCAAGTAAGGAAAGCCTCCAAAAGCAACTGAGAGTAGGGTCATAAATTTAGCTATGCTTTGCAAAGACAACGTGAAGTTTCGAACGTAATCTACCAAAAGGTGTTAAAAATGAGCAGTTGTACTGACCTTCACGTAGATGCGCATTTCTTAAACAAAATATTTTCTTGACGGCACTAAACATTACGTTCTGAGATGACCTCGAGTCAGTGATTTGTGTCTTCAAACGAAGCCTTTTTATGCGTGCTGGAGCGTTTCCCCTGATAAGCGTGATTGGCTCTTTGGAAGAAGGCCCATCAAGGTTGTCTCGCCCACTTGCCACTCAGTACAAATTTTTTCCTTTCGCCTTGAACTCCAACACTTTCCATCTTTTGTTGTTCTCAGCGAAAGCCATCCCAGGTGGGGACGGAAACGACCTACAAAGAAATGGAGGCTGCGCTTCTCTTGGTTCTAGGAGGTATTGTAAGTCCATTTAGCTGTAAGCTGTGACTTGTTCTGATGAGTCATGGTCGGTGTCAAATGACTCCGCCAACTTTCAACACGGTTTGTAATCTACACTGCTTTTATGGCTTTTCGGAGGCATTCTGTTTCTTGAATATATTCTGCACAACTCAGGAGCATGTAAAATTCTATGAAGTACCGAAGACATAGCCCAAACCTCTGTTGGAATGCGGGTTAGATGTCACGGGAAACCACACTTGGCTCAGAAGCTGTTGGGAATCACATCCTCGTAAAATACCTTAACGATGAATAGTGGTGTAGCTAACGCTGCCCCGTGACATCCGCACACCATCAGGCCATCACTTGCTTATAGCCGTAAAGTGTTCGCGCGCCTTTGAAAAGAGAGCAGTGACATATGACGCCCAGTGCGGGGACAGCTTCCTCCTACACTGCATATTTCCTGCTCAAGGATTGAAATGAAAGGAATGTTGTATAATGTGCTTGCTCCACATAATCAGGTGATTTCTCAGAGAAAAGATTTCTACGCTTGCCGATGCATGCAAATTCAGATCGGAATTAATGTTTACATGCATTTCTCTGGTGGTCTTCTAATTATCAATCAATGACGTCATCGATGTCACGGAACGTTCTATCTTTTGGTTTAGTTTAGCTTTAATCTAAGAAATCGCCATGTTGTCACTTTCGTTCTACAGAAAAAAAAAACATATTAAAAGCCTGATGATCACTGAAATGTACCTAATTTCGTACAGATGCATCTTCAGTGTTATACCCAACAAATCAGTAAGAAATTAAGTGGCGTTTACGCTATATACTTTACATTTCGTGCCTTATGGAATTATCACTAATGCCCTTGCATTTCTTTTTCGCCAAGGTACTTGCAGGATGCTACCGTATGCGTCTCAGGGGTGTTTATTGTTGTG
>JAJIZL010033839.1:26697-44972 GCA_023969395.1 Amblyomma maculatum
CAGTGGTTATATCGATGAAGATTACCACACTACAGTTTCCCCCCGGGCAGAGAAGGAGCCATCCTGGCGACTCATGGTGCCGAAAGGACAGACGGATCGTAGTAGGGCTTGATTCGGTCCACATGAACTATTTCGCGTCCACGGCGACGCAAGTCCGCAGATGGCGTAACGGGCTCAACTACGTAGTTCACAGGAGATGTTTTTTGAAGGACTCGGTATGGACCGTGATACCGAGCAAGAAGCTTATTTGACAGGCCGGCGGTTGTGGCAGGAACCCAGAGCCACACCAGGGAGTTGGGCGCATATGAAGGCGCCTCACCAGTGTCACGGTGGTGTCTTTGTTGCTACTAATTTTCCTTTGTAAGCGAACGAGCGAGCTGACGGCATTCTTCTGCGTACTGGGCGGCGTCCGAGAGTGGCATCGATTCAGAAACATCAGGGCGGTAGGGAAAAAGCGCGTCCATTGTGCAGGTTGGCTCGCGCCCGTAAAGAAGAAAGAAGGGAGAGAATCCAGTGGTGGTCTGTATCGCAGTGTTGTACGCATAGGTTACGAAGGGAAGAACGTGGTCCCAGTTTGAATGAGCGTCGTTGACGTACATGGCCAGCATGTCACTCAGAGTACGGTTGAAGCGTTCTGTCAGGCCATTCGTCTGAGGGTGGTAAGAAGTTGCGGTGCGATGAATGATGCGACATTCTTTCAGTAGGGCCTCGAGAGCATCGCACAAGAAAACGCGTCCGCGGTTTACTGAGCAGTTCCTTCGGAGTCCCGTGGCGAAGAATCAAGTTGTTGAGAATGAACAAAGCAACGTCTCTTGCAGAGGCAGAGGGTAACGGTGATGTTTCAGTGTAGCGAGTCAGATGGTCTACTGCCACAATAATCCACCGGTTTCCAGCAGAAGTAGTAGTAGGAAGAGCGCCATAGAGATCTATGCCAACGCGGTCAAACGGACGAGCAGGGCAGGGTAACGGCTGCAACGAAACAGAGGACTTCTGAGGAGTTTGTCGGCGTTGACAAGATTGGCAAGCGCGCACGAAATGTCGTACGAAGCGGTACATTCTACGCCAGTAAAATCGCAGACGTAGGCGCGTTTAGGTTTTCAATACGCCACCGTGAGCACATTGTGGGTCACCATGGTACCCAGCACAAATGTCGGCACGGAGATGACGCGGGATGACTAGAAGCCACTTCCGTTCATCAAGCAAATAATTGTGGCGATAGAGAAGACCGTCACGAATTGAGAAGTGGTGGGCTTGGCGGACGAGCGCTTTGGATGAATGACCGGGAGTAGGACTTGAGAGAAATTCCAAAAGTGCATTGATCCAGGGGTCATTCCGCTGCTCGGTAGCCATGTCGATAGTGGTAAGAGTCGACAAATCGTAGGCACAGACGTGGTCAGACGAATTATCTCTAGGCAATGGCGAGCGGGAAAGAGCATCCGCGTCCGTATGCTTCAGGCCTGATCGATAAATGACATGAATGTCAAACTCCTGGAGACGAAGAGCCCAGCGAGCGAGGCGACCGGATGGGTCTTTCAGAGAGGCAAGCCAGCACAAAGCGTGGTGATCGGTCACAACGTAAAACGGTCGACCATACACATAAGAACGAAATTTTCTGATAGCCCAAATAATGGCCAAACATTCCCTTTCTGTGACTGAATAATTAGATTCTGCCTTTGTCAATGTTCGGCTGGCGTATGCCACAACATACTCGCTGTAACCAGGCTTACGTTGGGTAAGGACGGCACCAAGCCCAATACCGCTGGCATCAGTGTGGATCTCCGTAGGCGCAGCCGGATCAAAGTGGCGTAGAATGGGTGGCGAAACCAAAAGGCGGCGTAAAGTGTCGAAGGCTTTATCGCAGGCTGGAGTCCAGGCGGAAAGGTCGGAGCTGCCGGCAAGGAGCTGGGTCAGAGGAGCGATGATAGAGGCGAAGTTCAAGATGAAACGTCGAAAGTAGGAGCAGAGGCCGATAAAGCTCCGAAGCTGGTTCAGGGAGGTTGGCTTCGGGAACTCTGCAACTGCGCGAAGTTTGGTGTGGTCGGGAAGAATGCCTTCCTTAGAGACTACGTGGCCTAAAATTGTGAGTTTTCGAGCGGCAAAATGGCACTTCTTCAAATTCAACTGAAGCCCAGCGTCGGCGAGACACGTGAGGACATGATTTAGGCGGAGAAAGTGAGAAGAAAAGTCGGTAGAAAAAACTACGATGTCATCCAGGTAACAAAGACAGGTCTGCCACTTCAGTCCACGAAGAACAGTGTCCATCAGGCGCTCGAAAGTAGCTGGGGCATTGCAGAGGCCAAAGGGCATAAGGTTGAACTCGTATAATCCATCCGGTGTTATAAAGGCAGTTTTCGAGCGGTCATTATCAGCCATCGGTACCTGCCAGTAGCCGGAGCGCAAATCCAAAGAGGAGAAATACTCGGCTCCCTGTAAACAGTCCATGGCTTCGTCAATTCGCGGCAAAGGATAGACATCTTTGCGCGTGATTTTGTTAAGATTACGGTAATCGACGCAAAACCGGATGGAACAATCTTTCTTGGTGACCAAAACAACCAGAGAAGCCCATAGACTGTTAGATGGCTGTATGACGCCCCGGCGAAGCATGTCGTCCACGCTGTCAGCAATGACTTGGCGCTCAGAGGCCGACACGCGATAAGGACGCTGTCGTAAAGGTGCGTTTGTACCAGTGTCGATTGCGTGCGCAACGACAGACATTGCTTTTTCATAACAAAATGTTACAAGTTTGAAGTCTTGCTGCTTGTACACAAAGGCTTATCCTGCATTATTTTCTCCTCCTAGAAGCTAGGAGCATTTACTTCGAAGAGTGTTAATAAATACATTTTTCCTCGTCGCACTTGTTTTCGCCAAAAGTCTAAGACCTTGTTCAAGGAGCAACGAGCAGCAAAAAGTCGATTTTCAATCCTGCATTCTGATATGAAGAATGAAGTTGTTGTCAATTAAACTTTGCCTTAATTACGAAGATTATATTCTTTATTTCAAGACAATCTTTAGGCTCTGCGTCGCGAGGTGATTTCTTGCGAACGCAAAAAATTCGTGCAAATTTCGAACACACCATGAAGTCGAATAATTTTAATGAAAGGTTTTGAAAAAGCATTTCTGTCTATGCTATTAAATTCGCCCAGAAACTCAGAATTATTTGGGACTAAAAGATGTTGCACTGTATTTGTTTGTAATTATAAAAATGTGATAAAACTGAAATCTTGTACATAAAATTGTCAATATTGAGCGATACATTCTGGCGGGTTCCATTAAGTTTTCACCATTAAAACCATTTCTCAGCATTACGCAGGCCTAATTGTTACTTAGTTTGTAGCCATGTACTTGTCTGTTTGTTCTAATGCCACTTCGAAATTCGAAAAAAGTTTAAAAACTGTCTAAAAGTTGGCAATTTCTATTTGTATTTAAGAAACATCACCACTCTCGATTTTCCTTCAAACCTCTTAAATACAATTCTGAGTTTTTCATAAATATCAGGAAGAAAATAAAATACTGAATTATTTTGGATAATCTATCAAAGCAAATATCACATGAGCGCATGGTTTTAAGCTATAAAGTGGCCTAAGCCTGCCCCTTAAGGAGTAGAGATCAGATTAATTATTCGTTCAACTTAGTTACATGTTATCCGCAACGATATGGTCTCCCCCTTTCTGCATTCGAATTCAAAGGCTGAAAAAGCAGAACAGCCAGAGAGTTCCCGAGACAACACTGCAACTAAATGGCAAGTAAAAAAGACTTTATTTAAATGCGTGAAACGCACTATACAGAGGGCTTCTGCAAGGCGAGCATGTTGATTCTTTCGGTGCGTGCCGCTGCTGATGGTCGTATATGGGCTTTTGAGTACAGCCCGTTCGGGTGAAGACGCCCGTACTCCTTCCGCAGATGCCAGTAAAGGCCCTGGACAGCCTCGAAGCCGGACTCCTTCTCGCTTGTGACCAGTGAATCCAGCGTATTATTACGCCCGCTTAAGTCATGTCCGTCGTAAAAGGACGAAGGCTGCTTTGCACAGCTGACAAGGTCAGGATCCGTGGCATGAAAGGAAGGCTGGACCGGTAGGTGCCCTGCCGGGTGATGTGGGGGCTTGCCAGCTCCAGCCACGTTCGGATCGCTTTGCAGGCCCATGTCGGCAGCGCTGAGAAGTGTGGCCTGGTAAGCAAAACCGACGCATTGACTATTGCGATAAATGCCCGCATCCTAATTCCGCAACGCTTTAAATATGGTTGCGAGAACTTTGACGATAGAGAAGAAGAAACCGCAAAAACAGAGCGGGAGGCTAGCAGCGCCTATCGCGGTCACTTATAACTTCTCCCATAGTCCCGCTTTTATTTTCTTATAAAGGTTTCCGGGAGAATTTGTGCGCACAACTTATTCGGTCATCACGAGGACCTCCATGAAAGTGCACGAAGACTGGCTCTACCATTTTATGCAAGGATTACGTCTATTCATTGCATGCTTACAGAATGGCCACTGAACGTTGGACAGGTGAGGAAAAAATCACTGAACGACGAACTTACCTCGTTTACTCAATCGCATGTTGTGTCCAGTGCGGAACGACTTTCTCTGGACTTCTGGGAGAATTCGGGTGCCTCAGGGTTCAGCGAAGAACACTAAAAAAAAAAAATTAAGAGAACGCTTTTGCTTTAACATATCAATTCACAGGATAGCACCTTTAACATCACCTTCCCTGCCCGCCGCATTTTTTGTTACTCTTTCAAAGCAATATATTTTAAATATTATAACTTCACAACAGTACAAATCTCATTCACACGTTTTCCTCTTGGTGACCAACTAAAACAGTCTAGTATGGTTTGGAATAAGGGATCATGGAACGATGACAAAATATAATCGAATAAAGTATACTGAGCAAAGTCGAGCTCTGACGTACACTCATTTCAATTCAAATGAAAATCTGTGTTTTATGATCAAATAGGCCTAAGGGTGATACAATAGCCACGTATCTTTCGCGGAAAAAGAATAAAAGCTTTGTATGCTTTCTAAACCTCACCAAGTTGATCTTCAAATCCTGCCAGTTTGACAGGGTTCCTATATTACCTCCTAAATTGCTCAAAAAATATCATGCTAACTTAAGAATTGAAGCGACCAGAATCAGCGTGAGGGTGCACTTACAATATCTCCTGGTTCCACATCCCAAACTTGAATGTGAAAATAGTGCTCTCCACGATAGACGTAGCACCGCATCTCTGCGGGACACGCTGTGCACTGCAAACAGCAAATAAAGACAACAATTAGCATGCATGCACAAGTAAGGAAAGCCTCCAAAAGCAACTGAGAGTAGGGTCATAAATTTAGCTATGCTTTGCAAAGACAACTTGAAGTTTCGAACACAATCTACCAAAAGGTGTTAAAAATGAGCAGTTGTACTGACCTTCACGTAGATGCGCATTTCTTAAATAAAATATTTTCTTGACGCCACCAAACATTACGTTCTGAGATGACCTCGAGTCAGTGATTTGTGTCTTCAAACGGAGCCTTTTTATACGTGCTGGAGCGTTTCGCCCTGTTAAGCGTGATTGGTTTTTTGGAAGAAGACCCATCAAGGTTGTCTCGCCCACTTGCCACTCAGTACGAAATTTTTCCTTTCGCCTTGAACTCCAACACTTTCCATCTTTTGTTGTTCTCAGCGAAAGCCATCCCAGGGGGGGGGGGGAAATGACCCACAAAGAAATGGAGGCTGAGCTTATCTCTTGGTTCTAGGAGGTATTGTAAGTCTATTTAGCTCTAAGCTGTGACTTGTTCTGATGAGTCATGGTCGCTGTGAAATGGCTCCGCCAACTTTCTGCACGGTTTGTACTCAACACTGGTTTTATGGCTTTTCGGAGGCGTTCTGTTTCTTGAATATATTCTGCAAAACTCAGGAGCCTGTGAAATTCTTTGAAGTACCCGAAGACATAGCCCAAACTGATGTTGGAATGCGGGTTAGATGTCACGTGAAACCACACTTGACTCAGAAGCTGTTGGGAATCACATCGTCGTAAAATACCTCAACAATGAATAGTGGTGTAGCTAACGCTGCCCCGTGACATCCGCACATCATCAGACCATCACTTGCTTATAGCCTTAAAGTGTTCGCGCGCCTTTGAAGAGAGAGCAGTGGCATATGACGCCCAGTGCGGGAACAGCTTCCTTCCTACATTGCCTATTTCCTGCTCGAGGATTGAAATGAATAGAATGTTAAATAATGTGCTTGCTCCACATAATCAGGTGATTTCTCAGAGAAAATATTCCTACGCTTGCCGATGCATGCAAATTAAGATCTGAATTAATGTTTACATGCATTTCTCTGGTGGTCTCCTAATTATCAATCAATGACGTCATCGATGTCACGGAACGTTTTATCCTTTGGTTTCGTTTAGCTTTAATCTAAGAAATCGCCATGTTCTCTCTTGTGTTCTACAGAAAAAAACCATATTAAAAGGCTGATGATCACTCAAATGTACCTAATATCGTACTGATGCATCTTCAGTGTTATACTCAACAAATCAGTAAGACATTAAGTGACGTTTACGCTATATACTTTACATTTCGTGCCTTATGGAATTATCACTAATGACTGTGCATTTCTTTTTCGCCAAGGAGGACGTGCAGGATGCTACCGCATGCCTCTCTGGGTGTTGATTATTGTGGCTGTGTTGTTTTATGTTTTATTTCTTAGGCTTCGGTAACATCACCTATATTGACTATTTTTCTATCCCTCCTTCCGACGACTATTTTCCCGCCCCCTTTGCCCAATGCCTATCTCCAGGACGCGCATCCAGGGAATCGCCCTGGTATTGTGCCTGTCGTCCTCTAATATACTGAGTTGCGTATTCTTTGTGTGCTCTAATCCTACCCACCTCCCTCTCTCGGCCCTTCTCTGTCTGGGGGCACTCCTAACCACGTGTAGCACGTCGTTCGTTTTCCAAGAAGATGACCTCTATTTTTTGGTACAATTAAGCCTGCCATTTGCGCCTTGTCTAGCTCTATACTTGGCCTCCCAAGATATCTGCAGCACCTCGAAAGGCAGACTGCCTTTGCTATTGTGCTGCTAAGTACCTATTGCCCCTGCACACCATAATAGATAATTGTGCTTCTACTGTCACCCTGCCAGTTTTGGAGCGAGAGACGCGACAAGCACAATGGTCGATTGTAATGCTGGTGGGCCTGATTGCACCGGGGTGCCTCTGCCTTTCGCAGTGCTGCAGAAATCTTGTGGACAAAATATAGTTGCCTGTTTATGGCATCCGAACCTGATGGCGATGAGGCGTTGTCCTCATTCACTATTTTTAGGCATTCTCAGAGCATGCAATGTCTCGCCCTAAACCGTGAACAGCATCTTCGTACTGCTTGAGTAGCCTGTCAATGAAACTAACCTGCACCTCATATCCCTGCACCTCACCCACTTTATTTAACCATCTTAGTGTATAATATATTTAGCCAAGAATTTAGAGCTCAAGCATTTAAGCAAGAATATTTGCTGAAATTATCGGCAGACAGTTCTAGAAGCCTTTTTAAAATTGGACTCCCATTCACTATAAAGTTAAAACATCACTAATCTATACCGCGTAGCCTCCAGACGATGCTCTGGAGGCTACGCTGGACGTGATCCCCATGTCGAGGGACTGGTAAAACAGCACAAGAGCAGGCGAGGGCCACGAGTAGGAGGGAGAGATAGGATAGACGAGAGGTTTTGGGAGTTTAGTCCTGCCTACAGGCACATACTTTGCTGACTGCACTGTCGTAGCTAGTGTTCCTGTTGCTGGCTTCTTTCTTGAGAAATATGAGCAATGTTTAACAGCAAAAATAATTCAACAAATGATGAGAATCATAAACTGCTAAATGTGAACAAATATCGCAGCCAAGCAATTCTGCAACCTAGAGTAGCTCATCTAGAATGGGAAGGTGAGATCGCAATCAACCCATTCAGTTGACCCTTGGAACAGAGCGGCATCAGCGCTGCCATCCCTAAGCAGAGTAATTTGGAGGGAACGTTGTTAAAAAGGGCTTTACATATGTGTCTTGTGCTTTCACACAATGCAGTAGCTTATTACTGCATGCTGATGCATAAGAGCCAGATGATAGAGGCGAAAATAAGAAATAGTCATTTAGCAAATAGCAAAGTGCCCAGAAGAAATGAGCATGGGCAGGACATGTAGTGTGAGGAGAGGATAACCAATGGACGCTTAGCATAACAAACTGTATTCCAAAGGAAGGGAAGCTTAGCAGGGGCAGCAAAAAATTAGGTGGGTGGATGAGGTTAAGAAGTTCGCAGGGGTCAAGTGGATGCAGCTAGCACAGGGCCGGGTTAAAGGGAGGAATATGGGAGAGGCCTTCGCCCTGTGGTGGGTGTAGTCAGGCTGATGATAATGATGATGAAGGTGCATGTATATGATTGACAATCTTGTCTAATGAAAACAAATATGTAAAATAAATATCAATGAGACAGCTGCACAGTGCAGTAGAGAACTACATTGACTGCCCAGAGAGCTAGCCTTGAAGACAGAATGTGGAGCTCGAAAGGCTGCCCACATCACCATCACACTACCTCTCAGCAGGAGTGACTTGTGGTCAGTGGGCTGCCAAAGCTCAATGAATCAGGAAGACTGCATTTGTAAAAAACGCTCAAACTCATTAAGTTATACTCACTGAGTTATGTTTATTTTTCACTCTCAAGAAATAAATACTGGTGCAAAAGTGCTGAAGACCACTTAAGATTACCATAAAACCCCCGAGCAGAAACACACCTTTTGACAGCTTTCCTCCCTTCTGTGAGACTGCAGAATCGCCCAAAGAGGCCTTGGCACTCGCAGTGGTTCACTGTTATTGAAACAAAAACAACATTTAGTGTTTTGCACACACAAATGTTCTACCCATAAAAAGGTTTTTTAAATGTGCAACAACAGCACAGCACATTCCAGTACAAAAAAAAGTTTTTCTTTAGCTACAGTAAAAGATACTTTTAGCAGTGAGAGAACAGCTAGCATGAACAAAACAACTTTGAAGGAAATATTTAAGATCCGTCATAACATCAATTATGATATACTAAAAGACGTGGCTCATGAAAGGGGTGCATGAGGTGTGGTCCGCACAGAGTGCAGCTCTCAGAGGGTGCAGTTGGGCAGAGAGAAAGGAAGTGGTGGGGAGGAAAATGAATTATTGTGTAAAATCGCGTATTAGTACTGCTGAGACACTGACTGGAGAATGCGACCTTCTCGTAAACTAATTGTTCTGTTTGGAGTTCTTGAAAACACAGGCCTTAGTTTATGCCAGACTCCACGCCAAATTGATGCTGAACTGGGCCTGTGCACGTGGGTGCGCCCTGAAAACACCAGCATTAATCCGATACCCATCAGAAACCCCCGCACAAAAGCATGTTAGACGACACCAGTCAGCAGCCGTACTGCCATGCCTCTTTTTCTTTATATTCACTTCAGTCTCTTTTCCCAAGCGGGCATTGCTGGCAGTATCTCTCCGGCAGTTGTCTTGTTCCTTTATCTCCTGTGCCTTTCTTGCTCCTCGATCCACTCCCATCCGCCTCACAATTTCAAAATGCAGAAAGGCACAGAATGCCTGTTGTTGAGTGGAATGGCAAGTCAGATCATGACGTGCTGACCACAAAAAAAATTGAGAAGGAGGGCACTTTTAGAAAGGCCAGGTGCTTTAAAAGAATTGAGAATGTACCCAAGGGTGCTCACGTAGTGCATTATTCTCTCTGGAAAAGGCAAAGTAATTGTTAAAATGAGAAATTCAACTGAAAGCATTAACAAAATTGAGCCTGGGGATGCCCCCTGTCTCCCAGCTCCAAAAGGCCATTTGGCGCTCAACATTTTCTGTTGGTATGGCACCAATGAGCATTGGTAACTTTGCAGTTTTTCGAGGTACAAGTGGACTTCCAATACTTCTCATACTGGGCAATCACCTGTCTTAATTAAGCCGCTTAGTTAAGTCAGTGAATGCCCTCGCAACTTACACATGCTAGTGTTTCTGCCTTTTTTGGAAATATGTTCTTTTGACGTAATGTTTTAATGAATTGTCATTCATGGGGCAATATCGCTGCGTCTAGGGGATAAAAAGAAAAAAATACACTTTACTTGCTCTGCATGGTTGCGTGCAAAAGCAAGCTTGACTTCAAAGGAAACCATGAAGACAGAGAAGGAAGTTACGATTTGGTGATTAAAACATGGGGAGAGAGAAAGGGTGCCGCTCCTTTGCACCAGGTGCGGGTGACACTAGAGACGCCAGTGCTAAAAGAAACAAATGCATTCCTGTAAAATGAACCTTTCATTTGAGAATATATTTTGAAAAATCTTCAATCGTTTTGTGGAAAATTCTTTTCACCATGTCCAGAACAGCTGCTCCTGAAGAAATTTACTACAGTGTATTGGTGAAACAGTAGCAACAGCCATAAAAGTAAACTATTGCTCAAAGCAGTGAAACTGCAACTCGACACCATTACATCGCACCACTGGCTTGTGACAGTGTTCTCAAGTTCCCATCTTAGCATCGTCTTTAAGAAGTACACGTGCCCTCATAACCCCGTGTACATTCCCCCTCCCTCGTAACTTAACGAGATTGAAGGAGGTTTCCTTTAGGCGGATAAGAGCTGGGGCAGCCCTTACCCCGTCAGTAACATGCCGATGGCAATCTCAAGCAGACATCGGACCGACCACATGCCCGAAGTGCTCCACATCAGCTGAAGAAGTGAACATTCGCCGCCTGCTGTGGACTTATGCAGGGACAAAGGCATCAAGGACACAGATTCTGCGGGAAGTGGGACTAACCACAACAAGGGAGAGGACTTCTCTAAATGGCTCACCGACAACAATAAGAGCGGGCGCCTGCTCCGGTTTCTTACGAAAAATATTTTACATCAGTTTCTATATGTCTTATGTCAAGCTTTCGATAAAAAAAAGTGATGACAAACTTCACCGTCCCTCTCAAGACCGCCTGCCAAGCTTGATAATTTCTAGTGTGCTATCCAGCTGTCCTGATGTTGATGGTTATGACATAGAAGAGCGCACACCACTAGTGAGAAAGCACATCGTGCTGTCGCAGAGCTATCGGATGGCCGAAATTAAGTGATATTTTTCCTGTTTATTTTTGTTAATACCTTGAAGTTAATAATTGTCAGCCACATACATCCCATTCTGCCAGTTTGGGCAACACGACCTAAGGCATTGCATCAGCCATTAACATGCTCACTTGTTCTTTAATACTCTCTTCAGCATTGTTTCTGCAATAGGTTCGACATTTCTTTCAGTGAGTCCCCTGACAACAGCTTCAGTTTAATGGCTGGATACATTGTCCCTAATGCAAATGTCACGAGGAGATTGTTAGGAATATGAATCACAAACATAATCTTCACTATGAAAAATGAAAGGTGATAAAAAATAGTATCTGCTACCAAAACCCCAGTTCACACTGGAGGAACACATCAGCGGCATGAACAAAACACATTTGCCAGCAAGCCAGAAATTTTTCACTACAAACTTGTTTTCAAAGAGCTGAGAAACAAGGCACGTTGCCGGGGTGTTGCCTCGGGCAACGAAAACTAAATGCAGACAGCGTCCGTCAGCATTATTTGCCTTTTTCGCCAGCTGAGCAAAACTTCCGGCAACAACACACCATCATAGCATGCACTTAAAGGTAACTGACCGTTTTTTAACAGTTTCCATGCATCAAGACAGCACTTAAACAAAACTCTTCTTCATCGCTTTGTTGCATGCCGTAGAATGGCGCCTTGCAAGCAGTCAGACAGGCTGCCAATGAAACCAGCTGTGCTGGTGCCGCATGTTTCCCTTCCTTATCCATGCACAGTATTTGACCCCAGAAATGAGCCCGCAGGCAGTATGGGACTATACGAGTGGCTATGCTTGAGGAGCAGTAAGGGAGCATGGTCAGTTTTTATTTTTTTCAGTGAGACAAGGAGCTCGCCAAGTGTTCCCGTAGAAATTTCCATTGTGTAGCTGGGTGACAGGTACATATTTACAGACAGTTGTTAAAGTGGCGAGATGGTTGCCAAAGCTATGCAAATATGCTGTTGCCAGACAAAGGTTGACCAAATGTTTCTGCAGTGTGAACCAGGCATAACAGTTTACTTAGTGTGAAAATATGCTTCTATCAAAAACAATGACTTGTTTCAGCAGACTTGGCACTGAGTCTGACGGTACCTTTTTACTGGACTAAGGATACTCTTATAACAGACAAGATTCTCTACCTGGTTTCATCCAAAAACTTTATAAATTACCATATGAGAAAAACATGCTCCTAAAAATATGCCACGGCAACTAATTTAAACAGTGCTAAGAGGACTCACTGAACAGAATATCAAGTACATTTGCAGAGGCAATAATAAAGACAGTATCCAAAAAGAGGTAGCACTGCAGCAAAGCATGCCATCTCTTGCTGTACAGGGTTGAAGTGCACATTACGGTAGCCACCGATGCTGCATCTCGGGTAGTTTTCCAGCATACCCGGCCGCAGTACCTCGTTCTTTCAGCAGTTTGATAGATCACGGCCATCCCACTGCTTTGCCACAGTGCAATATGCACTCCTCTTCATTACAACCATGAACAGCAGAGCTGCCGAATGCCGCACTAGAAACTTGTCTGGCAATCACCCATGAAAGTGTGAGAGCAAACTTTTTCATAACTCATGGCACTTTGGCCACAAGCAGTGTAGCCCTACTGATGCTCTGTGGCAATGAGTGGTGGCCAATTTAGTTTTTTAGATGACAATACATACCATATACTAGATAGTATGTACAAGGCTGAAGCATTTATGTTCTTATGATTTTAGCAAGATTCATAAAAATTCTGTGCCTGTGAGAACATGCAAATATCTGAAACGCATAAACATTTCCTACCTGATGGCTGTGGCAGAGGTAGAAGTGGTACAGTGCCGCTGTGGGACCTATGGTTTGTACTAGCTGAAGGCTGGTTCGGGACTGAAAGTTAAAGAAATACATCGAATTGTTTAATTTTTAACAGATATCTCCGACACTTTCGAAATTTTGCCACACTCTACAACTAATGTTTATGCAACTCAAGCGGAGAGGAAGTAAAAAATTCCCCTCATTCTAAGTTTTTTTTTATTTCTGAAGACCACTGGTACTATTTAACCCTCCACCTCTGTAAGAGTACACTTGAGAGACACTGACAAATGAGTTTTAAAGGACACTGAAAGTCAGGTTACACTAGCATGGCCCTAAAGCCACTACGCTAGCCTTAGTGGTTATTCATTTACTTTCATATAAAGTTTATAGTACATACCACCCTGTTTAGAATGCAGTCGGCTCATGCATTTGAATCCTTAGATTTACAGCAGGAAGGTACTTCACAAACGTTATGCATCTGTAAAAGCAAAAACACACTTGGTGGCTACAGTGGAAGTATGACCAGTGCAGTGCTGCTGGGGGAACTATGGCTTGTATCAGCTAAGGCTGGCTTGGGACTGAAAGTTAAAGGAGCACATAAGATGGTTTCATTTGCAGCAACTACCTCTGAAACAGCATTCTAAATTATTCTCTTTTGCAACTTAGGTGTATGCTATTTGGCTTCTTACATTTGCTTTTTAATTCCCATGGCTTGAGTACTTGCAATTTTTGAAAACCACTGGGACAGTTTTACACTCCTCCAAAGTAAGCGGGCCCCTTAGAGGGACTGAAAACTAAATTGAAAAGGGCACTGAAAGGAAATGTGAGTCAGGTTGCACTGATTGCCATACATCAGATGACAGCAAATTTGCTCTGTACCAAATATTTGCTTTTATAACCAAGATATTTGTATTAAGGCGAAAACCTGCAGCCCCATTAGAGGCACATTTCTCAAAGCGGTCATGAATGACATAAATATGACAGCTCGCAAGGAACAACTTTAAAATTGTCAGTGGGAAACAGCTATTGCAATATGAGGACAGTAGAGTGGCAATGCAAGAAAAGAATTCAGTTTGCACCTCTGCACCTTGTTAAAGTAAGTAAAGGAGTGGCACTTCTCTGCTGCTTAGCAGTTACACAAGAGCTTAGTTTCTGCAGATTAGTTACCCTAACAATCGTATGAAAGCATTGTTGTCAGGCAAAAGACCAGCCAATTGCTAAAACAAATATTGAAAGCATCGTTGCAAGGCAAAAGGCCAGTCAATTGTTAAATAAAAATTAATGAAAGCGTCATTGTCAGGCAAAAGGCTAGTCAGTTGCTAAAAAAGAATAATGAAAGAATTGTGTTTTGAAAAGAATTGTTGTCAGGCGAAAAACCAGTCAACTGATAAAAAAAAATTAATGAAAGAATTGTTTCGCGTCGGCGCTGGTATGCGTGCCGCTACAAGGATTCTACTACCTCCAAAACCTCGCCGCACGCTCGTCGGACCACCAAGACGATTTGCACTGCAGTCCCGTGAGACAGTGCAGCCAGAGCTCGCGCTTCTATAGGGCGTAGAGGCGATCTTTCCTCTCTCTTGCGTGCACTCCCTGCTTCTGCACTCCACTTGCGGTTCTTTGACTTTGTGAAATTAAAGTAGGCTATGAAACTCGCTGCAAAACGCAGAAGAACTGCGTCTAGCCGGACCACAGCTATCGCGCAACCCTTCTTTGTGTGTAGGGGGGGGAGGGGGGGTTGCGGACTCAGGAAATAGCTTGGTAGACCCCTGCCTGGGATCGGCGCTGCTGATATTGCGCGCTTTGTCTCATGATTTGTTTTTCTGAAAAGGGGGGGGGGAGGAGGGGGTTGTTTAAATTGCGCACAATTTGTCCCATAGTTGCTCATGATTTTTTTTTTCAGAGGTATCCCGCGAACGGGCCCCACAAATCTCTTGATGGACCCTTTGGGTCCGCAGTGTTTATATTGCACACTTTGTGCCGTAGTTACGCATGACTTTTTTTTTTACAGCTATCGCGCGAACGAACCCCGCGAATCTCGTGATGGACCCTTGGGGTCCGCGGTGTTTATATTGCACACTTTGTCCTGTAAGTTAATCATGAATTGTTTTTATCCGCGCAAGTCGTGGAATATGTGCCTGCAAAATTACTGGCACTGATTTTCAAACCTCAAATATAAATAACTGAATTCACAATGGTGGCATGTCTATATAAGAGCCGCTTGAATGCATAAAGAAGTGGAGAAAGGCTTACCTGTCGATGTACTCACCCCTGCCTCCGACCGCATACCGAGACGACACAGAAACACTCGAGACGACGACGGATCCACCGCTGTTAGTTAACGACGCTCGCTAGGACTAGGAAAGAAGCTGATGCCGACTTGACACGCAGGTAGAAGTAAAATACGGCAGAGAACACAAAACGCGACCTAGCCCACCGAGATTTAACCAAGCAAACGGCCATTTGTAAACAGCTGCGTAGTACGCTAACTGTGGAGCAGTGACTCGTGAGAAGGCGCAGACAATATATATAAATACAAACGCGCCAATCATTTTTTGAGGCTATTTGAATATTAAAACAAAAAATAAACCGGTTTTTGAAAGGTTTTTGAGAGCCAAAATAAAGCTCTAGTTTTCTTTAACTTTTAACCAATGGTAAGCATTGGCAGCCCTTCCGCGGAAAGTTTGAAATTGTGGATTGTTGCAGTATGCGTGCTTTCGTCCGCATAAATTAGCACAATGGTATCCTGGCGAGTACTGCCCATCATGTTCCCTTTGCGGAGATCAGATGGCAGACCTATAGTACATTTGGTTTAAATGTGAAACCTTGAACCCCCGGAGGGCCTGCAGATTACCGATTCGGAACAGTGCGAGGCTGCATTGCTTAGCTCTGATCCAGGCCTGCAACACGTCATCACGGCCTGGGCCAAGGAGGTCGCCGAGAGCCATCGAACGACGACCACCCCCTAGGCGGCTTGAGGGGAAGCGTCCTCTCACGAAGAAAAAACACAACAAATTCTCCTCAATAAAGCTTTCTCCTCCGAGATTGGGAACGGCGGTAAATGTAATGGTTATGTTATCCTGGGTACACTGCGGTAAATTAGTTTTGAATGTATAATGACTGCCTCAGTACGACAGCGCCTGTTCAGAGACACTCAGTTAAATGTTTTTGTGAAACAAGTCTCTTGCGCGACACATATTATAAGCGAAAAAAAATGCGTCCCGCGACAAACATCTCTCGAAAGAAATGCGGCGCGCGACATACATTCCGCGACAGAAATTAGTCATGCGACACATCCCACGCAGACATCTGTCGCAAGACAGATCCCGCGACAGATATTTCTTCCGTGCTACACAACCCGCGACAGGCCTCTTTGTCGCACGACAAAGGACAAGAACAATGTTTGTCGCACGACACAACCCACTAGAGACACCTTTGTCGCAAAACAAGACAAGAAAGAAGCCTTTTTTAGCGACAGAACCCACTACAGGCAATTTTGTCGTTGCGACAGAACCCGCGACACAAGTCTCTGTCGCACGAAAAAAAGAACAAAAGAGACGCTTGTCGCACGACAAAAATATGTGTCGCGCGATATATTCACGAAACAAAATTCTGTCGCGCATTTTGATTGGGGATATAAGCACTACTATATAATGACAACATACGTTTAGTTTTATATTTTTTTTACATTGTGATTTACATATTGCGGTACAGTTTAGTACATGAGGTTTATAAAGTACTTAAGATTGTTTTCATGGACTTCGTTACAAATTGAAAATGTGGCAGATTTTCAAATTTTACTCAAAGTTGCTCGTTTTTTTTTAATTTTGAATTTCGGCCGATTTCAAAATAATATGGAGAACGAAAAACAAATATACAGCTTCAATTTTTGCAGAAATAAAGAACTAGTCCTGCATATTATAGCGAAAAAGTTTCAGGTGCAACTTTTTATTAAGTCGTGCCAGAATGTAAGGCTGAATGCTGGCAATTTTCAAAACGAGCCTTCAGTTTTATGCCTTTTATAATTTTAAACAATATAATGCAACACTTTTTCAGGCTGTAATATTTATGAGGTAGTGAGGATTATTGTGAGGGATGTTCCTAAATATTGATGACGTTTTTCTTTAAAGTTGTCTTTTTTTCTGTTTTCAAATCTTGGGCGAATTTTATGCGTTGTGGAGAACAAACGTAGCAGTTTAGAGCTCCAAATTTTACCTGAAATTTAGACAATTATCTGAATAAAGAACGAAAAAAAGACAACGCTAAAAACATAATGAATCATGCCTGTATTTAAGGTTGAAAACTGACTTTTTTGCCGCGCGCTGCTTCTGCAGCAATGTTAGCGAATTTTTACTAAACTAACTGCAACAACAAAACCTGTTTTTATAGCTCCAATACAAGTAAAGATAAAATAGATATAGTGGGCAAAAAAAACAAAAGATTACAAAATTTTAGTACGCTAACCGCAGGTCTCTAAACTTGCAACTTTTTGAAATAGCAAAAATTGCGTTTTTCAACTGTAGTGAACAACGATATAAGATTTATTTCCGAGAAAACTGCACCGCATCTTACAAAACTAAAGCAAATTTCTTTGTGCAGAGACATTTGCCCATCACATACAAAAATTTCATTGAAAAAAAAGGGTCATAGAACTTCAATTACTGTTCTTATCTGAACACACCCGTAAAGAAAAAATGCATAACGAAAAAATATTTGAATATTCGGCACGCACAAATTTTCTTGCAATGAATCACGTGAAACTGCTTCAATGTAAAGTTGTGCGAAAGTCACAATGATGTTCAGCCAGCAGAGACCCCACAAAAAAGGTCCAGTTTCCGCGAATGATTCGCGGACATATGATGCGACTTGGGGATAGCGACTGGAAAAGCCTGTGTCATGTTCGCTAGCGCTTTGTCGTCAACGAGGGAACTCAGCGAGTGAACGTGTTACTGCGGTAGTGCCGAATGTTTAAGACAAACTTGCAGAGGTAAGCAAAGCGGCTTACAGCTTAACCTGTGTGAGCTATTCGCAATTCAAGGCAAATAGGTCTAGAGCCATAGAAGTAGTCAGTGGCCGCCTATTGCTAGTAGGAACCTAAACGAGAAACAAAAGCGGCAATTTTGTTTTTTCTGCATGTAGTCACCGCAGAAAAGCAATCACGAAACGACAGGGCGCACTCGCCGTAGAGATCAACGTGTCTGCGGCGCGGCACGCTGCCCGTGCGCCTCTATTTATGAGCACGGTCGGCTATTCGAAGCCCCGAAGTAACTATAATGCCACCCGTTTCCCACGCATAACTCTCGGCTTAAAACACTCACGCTATGGATTCCCTTTTAATCTCCTTTCTGTGACAGCTTCACGAGGGTGAGCAGTGCTTCTAGAAAAAAAA
>JAJIZL010033840.1:0-25017 GCA_023969395.1 Amblyomma maculatum
CCAGGAGAGTCCCCAAATGTCAACGGAGCCTAGCCAGGCATGGATACCTGAAAAGGGCAACCATCAGTCCTCAATTACAGAGGAAGAATCGACCCAGACAGGACCTGTGACAGGAAGCAACACAATATCCATGGAAAGGGGAAATAAGCAACACCATCAGTACACAAAAGCAAGTGAACACAACAGTTCACACACTAAGACAAGGAAAGGACGAGTGAGTAGTGCATTGCAAGAACGTCCCCAGCGCTCAGTCCTTCTGGCCGGAGATGAAAACGCGTATAGGCTAAAGTCGGGTGCTCTGACCATAGTCCATAAAGACAGTCGCCTTACATTCTATACCAAAGCCAGGGCTACTCTAACCGAGACCATGACAGAAGTGGGGCGGAAACTTGAATCCTCCAGTGAACAGCAGCGGCTCATAGCAATCCACGCAGGCCTCCAGGATATTATACTAGGGGTCCAGCCTGAAAACATGGAAACAGTTCTCAGGGACCATCTGAAGCTATGGCAGGAGAGGTACCCCCAGCACTTCTATATTGTATTCGCCGTGCCAGAAGTGCGAGAAAAAGGCAAGGGTTACTACGAGCAGTGCAGGCTTTGGAACTCCCTGGCCCAGGAGGTATGTAAGGAATTGGGCCCCCGGACTGAGTTCATAAAAACAACAGGCCAGGTCCGGAAAACAGGCTTGAACGGTCCGCTATACTCAAAGGAAACAGCTACTGACATAGCGAACAAGTTTGGAAGGAGGACATGTGTTTTTTTAGGAAGGCTTCCACACAGCCCCAGCGAACTGTATGCCAAGGAGACAGCCAGTGGTGCAACTCCCCAACATTCAAGCCACCAGAAGTCCAATGGCCCGCAGAGACAGAGGTCAGATCGCTCCGTGCAACGCATGTTGCAGAGTCTGGCGAAACTAATGGAGCGAATGAGAATGTCGCCGTAGAACCTCCCAGGTACAGGCTGCACCCAGACGAGACGGCCTACTCAACGGGGACGGTCAGCCAGAATGGTCGGGAGATGCAGCCACTGAAGCCAGAAGAGGCCAAAGAAGGTCAAATGACAGGACGGCTGAAACCTGGCAAGAATATTAGAGTCCGGCGGCGCCAGAAACCGAACGCGGTGAACGTTGCATTCCTTAATCTACACGGTGGCAGGCGCTTAGCGAAGTGGGAGGAATTATACCAGGAAATGGAGCAGGAAGAGATAACACTGTTTGGAGTGGCTGAAACACACCTAAGGGACATGGAGAGACCCCCGGTCAACTCACTTTGGAACTGGACGGGCTGCAACAGAGAAAGCTCGGCCCGAAAAGGAGGAGGTGTTGGGTTTTTGTGGCCGGAGGGAGGCTCCTGGACACCGTTATCGGATGACTGCGAGGAACACGCTTGGGTGTCAGGCTATATCCATGCAGTGCCAGTAATGGCATGCGTGACGTACCTAGGCGTCTCCCCTAATCAACGTGATGAAAACTCCAACATCCTGCGCTGCATAAGGCATGACATCGAACCCTGGGGTACAAATCGGGAAGTTCTGATATTGGGTGACTTTAATGGCCACATTGAAGAACTCGATGGCTACTCCGACCATAACGGAACTCTCCTGCTTGAACTGGCCCAGGAGTTATCGCTCGAAATAGTAAACCTACGAGCCGACTGTGAGGGAACAGTTACGTGGTGTGCCCGAGGCCAGAGTTCATCCATTGACTATGGGCTCGTGTCGCGGAAACTCTGCGGTGCACTCCAGAGCATTCACATCGACGAAGAAGGCCAACACAGCTTGGGGAGCGATCACAATCGTCTCATGCTGCGGTTCAAAGCGTCCCCATGGCACCGACAACCTAAACGACGTGAAGGCCCAAAACAGTTTCTCCCTGCTACATCCTATGAACAAGTGGCCCACGAATTTGAGCTTAGCCCCCACCGAGAAGAGGCAGCCTCGTATGAAGAGTACATCAGTGAACTTCACCGCATTATGCAGAAGCATGTGAAGATAACCAATGCGCGTCGAGGGGTCTGTAGAAAAAACTGGTGGGATGGGGAGGTTAGAGCAGCGCTGTGTGCCCGTCGTCTTGCCAACCGACAACACCGTCGGGCGGTTAGGAATCCTGACAGCGAAAATGTTCAGGGAAGTTGGCAAGAATATTTGCTTCGAAAGCGGGAAATGCAGGCCATTACGCAGCGGAAAATAGCCGAAGCCAACCATAAGACGCTCCAGGACATCAAGAGCGCTGGGAAGGGAGCAGCGTCCAAATTCTGGATGTATGTGGCACGACAGGATGGCAGGCCGGCACAGGCAGAAATCCGAGACGAGTCAAGTGGGGCAAAGACGGCTGATCTTCATCATGCATTGACCGAGCATATACGCAAGTTATACGCGGCACCACCAGCACTTCCCACACGGCCAATAATGTCCGTCGGACGTCCGGTTAGAGTCCACACGTCCGGAGCCGGAGCGGGACGACCGCCGGAAGAACGAAACACACCCGAAAACGGATCATCCGAATTGGGACATAAACCGGTAGGAACGAAACACAGCCGAAAACGGACATCCGTATTGGGGTGTCCGTAGGATTTACGAGGGATCATCTTTCTCGGATCAACATTCAATTATGTCAGAAAAATAGTCTCTCGATACAGACCTCAACCGAACCCGTGCTCATCAGTTCATGTGTGGACACTGGTGGGCACTCATTAGTGGAACGGGCTACCAAGGGAATTCCGACCTGAGCGCACTCATAACATCAATCTACCAGTGAAAAAGCAATAATCCTTACCAGTCATTGCAATTTATATCAAGTTATCAATAGTCGTGTTTTCTCGCGAAAAGCTATCCATTTAAGAAGCTGTCAGGGCAGTTCTGCGTTGTTCAGCAGTGCACTGGCCTTTTCGCACCACTCGATCGTTGGACGCGCTCACAGCGCTCTGATCCTAATTACTACATTTATGATGTCACTAACCGCAAAGAAACGTCCTCAGTTTATAAACTTCAATCGCACATGCATTGAGCCAGCGCTTCGAACGCACTATAACTATGGTATATTGAATATATTATCGACATCGACGTTTTATCCGCCATGTTTGTTTACATATCATAGATGGCTTCGACTTGTCTTGACTCAAAGTGTACAAATAATACTAATAAACTGCTGTTAATAAATTGTTTTAATACAAAATACTGCATATTATTTATTGTGACACATTAAAATTTTAACTGGAAATTTTATTTTGGCATAATGGGGTAACATGCCACATATGCGTTACTGGCGGTTCAGGCAAAGTCTCGGCTAAGCCAGCTTAAGCCTACGCCAGCCATAGCCACTAGCCGCTGAACACGAGTGGCCGTGATTTCACCGTAACTATGCTCGTCGGCGTGCGATTCACAATCCGGTGCATCTAGCTGTGTCGTGGTAAGTAAACATCTTTTAATGCACCCATCAGTGTTTTTTAAGTGCTCTTCAATCTGTCTAGTAATTAACAGCGCAAATTTTGGTTTTGGGAGTGGTTCATTTGGTACGAGTGTTCCAACGGTCAACACGGACCGCAAAATGCTTCTGTCGGTTAAACCGCTCGCTTATTCACGCTGGAATTCGGCACGCGTATAGCATACAACCGTCTGTCTTTTTTAATACCAGTTTAGATTATGTACTAGCCTGATTCGACCACAAATCATTCGAAATCCTTCTGCAGCATCGTTGCTGCGGCGACCCATAAGCAGCAAAGCCTCGTTATCTGGGTCCCCGACCGCCGATGCTGCAGGCACAGGTTTCAGCTTGATTCTAATCGTATCAGGCAAGTAAATTGCCGAAACTGATATTAAAAACGATACAGTTATGTACATATCTGGCATATAACAGCCGAATAAGCGAGCGGATTAACCGATAGAAAGATGTCACGATTAGCGTTTAGCGTTACAAGTTGCAGCAGTTAAAACGCAGCTCTGGTTAAAATCGCATACGTTCCTACTGTTTGCTCCCAGAGATACTGCTTTTATCTTTTTAGATAGATAGTAGTAATCTCATCCCATAATTGTCATTCGCTGTGCAAATGTTTTGCGCGACCAATTTCGAGTTCTCATTGTGGTATTTTGAACTGCATTTTTTCTAGCTGCAGTGAGGAGCCTACACTCGGACTCACGGGGCACCTCTTAGGCTGTCGCGAAATCGTGGCCGAGGCATTCATCGGAACGGTCAGCTTAACCCGCAAGAGCACATCTGACTAAGCACGTTCTTCTTGATGTATGTACATATCGTGAAATAAAACCTTCATTTCACTTACGACTAGTTCTTTTATTAAAATTAGTGGCCTGCCACAGTTTTATAAACAAATGCATGAAAAAAAAAACACGCGGATTTGCTAGGTATGCATGCTACTGTGAAGCGTCCAAGAATAGTCCGTTCGTCCGCGCTCGGACGTCCGCTGGATTAACTGTACAAGTTCTGCGGTCTTGCATCGGATGGTCCGTAGGACGTCCGAGAGGTGACTTCGGGACAAAAACCGGACGCCCGACGGAGGTCCGAACGTCCGAAGCGGGCGTACCGACGGTCGTCCGTCGGACATCAAATGCCGTGTGGGTTGAGGAGCCTTGCATGAGTTCCCCAACTTGTGAGCAGCCAGGGAGGGCTAATATGGAAGAAGAAACCTGGTCAGTGTCGTTGGGAGCCATCGATAGAGCAATCGCCCGGATTAGCGCGCGCACAGCTCAAGGGCTCGATGGGCATCCTGCGGGGCTCGTGAAAAGCCTGGGCAATGAGGCGCGGGCACAGCTTGCCGGTGTCTTCACAGATATACTGGCAGGCAGCTCTACTCCAGAAGACTGGCGCCGTGGCAGAGTGATCCTGCTGCCAAAAAAGGGCGGTGATGCCGGTCTCTTGCGCGACTATCGGCCTCTCACTATCACCAGCGTGCTGTACAGGGTCTTCGCGCAAGTCCTGAAGGCTTGGATGACCGGGTGGGCGGAAGAGGGCAACCACTTAACCGAGTTGCAGAATGGGTTCCGACGTGGCCGCCGCCTAGAAGACAATCTGTATGTCTTAAGCCAATGCGTAGAGATCGCGCGTAAAGAGGCAAGAGGGCTGGTGAGCTGTTTCCTGGACGTAGCGAAGGCTTATGACAGCGTCCCCCAGGAACAACTGCTGCAACATCTGGATACAATTGGAATGCCCAAACCCTGGACAGAGATGCTCCGACGTCTCTATGCCAACAACACGGTGAAAGCCACCCTCAATGGCATCTGGTCGGGCGAGGTGGTAGTGGGTAGGGGTCTGAAACAGGGCTGCCCACTGTCACCCTTGTTATATATGCTATATACGGCGAGTGTTGAGCGGCGGCTACTGGCGTCGGGTGTTGGCTTCATAGTGGAGCGGATGAACGAAGGCATCAGGGAACGACAAGTGTTGCCAGCGTTGGTGTTTGCTGACGACATTGTGCTGCTGGCAGGGGACGCGGAAGACCTGCAAGCCCTCATCACCGATTGTGCTGAAGCACTGGCACCTCTTGGGTTGCAGTTCAATGCTAAAAAATCGGCCGTACTTGCTTTTTCTGGGCCGGAGCCCTCCTGTCCCCTGATGTTGCCAAAAGGTGTGCCGCTTCCTCAAGCTACAGAGAGTACCGCTACCTCGGAGTGACATTCGGGACTGAATCTGACTATACTGCTGGGCATGAGTTACATTTAAGAAGATCATCCCAGCGGGCTGGCACCATCCTTCGCAGGAGATGCTTGTGGGGCTTTAACCGTTTTCTTATGGTGCGGGATCTGTGGAAGGCGGTTCACGTCCCTGCCCTGACCTTTGCCAATGCGGTGGTATGCTCTACAGCACCTACCCGCGAATGGCTGGAACGCAGTCAACGCACTGTTGGAAGGCTGGCTCCGGGCTGCCATGGGAACGTTGCAAACGAGGCAATTCAAGGCGACCTTGGTTGGTCTAGTTTTGAGGCGCGAGAAGCGCGAAGCAAGGCGTCGTATGACGGCAGGCTGAGACTCATGCATCCACACCGATTAGCGCGACAAGTGTTCGATTACGTCCACCGTAATGGGATCCGCACCAGATGGACGAAGCGACTGCAGCAACTCCACAGGAAGTGCGGTTTCTATTCTCAGCCCGTACAAGAGGAGACGGAACGAAAGTGGGCGAGAGCTGTTGAGACTCAGGTGCGAAAGGTGGAAACTGAGCGCTGGAGGAATGCCATGGAGGGAAAGTTCACACTTAAGCTCTACAGAGAACACAAACAAGAGATTTGTGCGGAACCCCTTTATGACAACGACATCTCTAGCAGCCTCCTCTTCGAGGCACGAGCCGGAGCCCTCCGAACTCAGATCTATCGCCAGCGCTACGATGCTGGTGTGCGAAGTACGGTGTGCAGAGTGTGCGCAGTGAGTGAGGAGACTATCGACCACTTGGTTCTCGACTGTGCGGGCCTCACACCAGCGCCGACAGAGGGCACTACACTCCCACATGCACTTGGCTTCAGTATACGCGACGCTTCTGATTGCGCAAGACAATTCAAAGAGGTGGCCAAGACCAAGTGCCGCTTGAGAGAGTGGTGGAAGATAGTGCGACCAAAATAGTAGATGAAAATGTTAATCTGTATCTATGTACCTGTAAGTGTTAGTGTGCAGTAGGTGAAAGTGATCCAGGCCAGGATATTGTTATAATGTAATATCCACCAACCCGTTACAAAGGGGGAAGGCCACAACATCCATCCATCCATCCTATCATCATCAAGTCAGTCTGAACACATTTCTGAACAGGCCTAAAAGCCCCAAAAGCGAAAGAAGCGGTGCAGCGCAAATATTGTTGAAAGTGAAAATACTACTGTTGTATAGTGGCTGCGAAAGGAATGTTGCAGGTTTCAGAAATCGGTGGTATGATCGGATAGGAAGCGTGTACTCAGTCGTCGTTGCCACCGCTTTTAGAAGGCATCGGTAGATACAGAATGGTGACCGTTCATCAGTCGTATATGGTAAGGTGTCGCCTGCATTTGTGCTAATGATGTTCAGCACAGATGTGCGATGGGGTTATTTTTCGCTTCAGAATTGTCCAAGTTGACTTTAGTGGGGGTCACGATGACTCGCATCTTGCAGTAGTGGCGAGGTGTGCCTAGCATTGAAATGTGCCGTATACACTTTGAAGTGTGTTCACAGCGATCGCCTGTCGAGGAAGCGTGCAAAAGGCCGTGGTTTCTCTTGGCAGGTTGTCGAATGCAATAGGTCATACATTGACCTCCTGTTCTTTCATGATCCGGAAAAATGCTTGGAGGGAATAATGTAAGTGCACGCGCTTTGTACTGTCGCTTGGATTCAGTCGTATCTGCATCGCATTTTCAGTCAGCTCAAGAACTCCGTCATTGGGAGCAATAATCAGAAAGCCACGGTCATACGGATGGGCCTTGTTCCGAGGTAAACTCCGTTCTTAACTATTGGTAGGAGCGAAATCAAGTGTTCTGGTGGAACGCAGGTTGTTGCAGATACTGCGTGAGGAGTCTCATCCGCAGCTTTTGTGTGAGACGGCTGTGATTCTCAACAGCCTGGCCAAAGGCACAGAAGAAAATGTGAAGGCATTGCTTGACGCTGGAGTGCTGCCAGTCTTGCTGCAGGGTGAGTGCAACCTCGCTGGCCATTTTGTACCGCAGCTTTGGATTTTCCTTCAGTTGCGGTGGCTTTATGTGTTAATCCACAACGCTCGAAGCATTGCAGTCGTACAGTGGTGAGCAGCCCTGTCGCGCCAACGGTGCTCTGCGAAGCAAGTCAGCTAACGATACGCTCTGGGTTTGAGCTGTGCGTCTCATGCGCACTAAAAAAAAAGGGATGCCTGCTCATCGCTTCCTTGACCAGCCCCGCCTAGCGAGTTCTTTTCATGCTGCCAGGGCTGCACTTCCTGAATTTGTGACGGTGGCTAGGGTGCCGCCATGCAGCCTTGTTTCAAGAGTGTAACAGGACGACCAGGAAAGGATAGCATGACTGATAGTCGTTGGTCCCGCGTGTTTGCATAGGCACCACTTGCTGGAGCCTTTACGCCTTTCGGCGTTTATCTGCACTGCATATTTATCTACGAGGGACGACACATTTCGCGTCTGTTTGTAATGGCCAACTTGTCCCTTCTAGCTGATAACGAATTGCAAAAAGAAGTCATCAGACAATACACCTGCGATGCATTGTTCGTGGTGGCAACGTGCTATGCTTATACCGGCAAGGCGAAACAAGCACATCAAGCAACCAAATAGTCCAAATTCTCGCAATCTTAGCCTGGTGAGTTTGAAATGCACGATCATCTGCTATCATTTGAGTGAAACACGCAATCATCCGATATTCTCGCAATTGCCTTCGCTCGAGTTGGTTCTGCCATCTGCTGTAACATATTGTTACGGATGAGGAAGAAGCGGGCAGGAGTGCTCATGCTAGGCCCGCTGGGATTCATTAGATTAATTCATCTCTCTCTTCTTTGCCGCTCCGTAACATTTTGTTGGAGGTGCTGGGTACAACATCGTCACTCATCTTGGCTCGGAGCTTCGGTGCCCTGCGTCGTCTTGCGCCGTCGGCAGAAGGTTAGGAGGCATCGCATGGCTGTTAACCAGCCTGCCAGACCCGACGCAACCTCTTCGTTCCATCGTCCTGTCCCCCGACCCGACCACAAGGCACGACGAAGGAGAGACAAAATGATCGACCCGAGACGCCACCCACACGACGGCAGGACATGAGAGACTCCACCGTAACAATATCATTCAGTGCGACCTTGGCGGCGTGAAACGCAAGTACTGCGTGCAAATGAGGCCGACAACCCACGAGAAGGCATTGCCTTGTTTTGGCCGCATATGCACATGAGACGCTTAACTCAAACCCAGAGCCTAACCTTAGATGGTGCTGACTTGCTCTGCAGAGCACTGTCGGTACGCTCCAGACAAGGCTGCTCATCAATATTACTAGGATATTCTACTGTCAAATACTCCTTGATCCCCCTCCCCAAACATAAGTCAAATAAAATCCCACTTGATCCCTCTCCCCAAATGTAAGGGTATCAAGCTGAGATTTGCCAATCTTGCAAAAACTCTACATCAGGGTGGAAAGTAGCAAAAGCCACTTGCTGAAGTGCCCTTTGGGCGAGACCTTTTACAACGTGGTGTTAATACACTGGAGCAATTTTATGGGTGTCTAATACCCCGTCACATGGGCAGTGTAATGGTGTTTGGATAAAAAGACACGTTCCCCAAAAGAGTTTCATCAGTAGACACACGAAAGAGTTTAAACTCCTTTCCAGAAGCGGCCTTTTTTGAAAGCAGAGATCGCTGATCTCTTTTACGGCTGGAAAAACGTAGCCTTCAACCTAGTGAACATTGGTGATTATCTTCTAATAAAGAAAGGAAGCAAAAGTGCATTTTTTTGTCACATTTACTCATTATAAAATAAGAATTTTATGCTTTGCAGTATGTTAACTAGGCACAGTAATTCACTTTTTCTACGGCACTTGTAAGTAGTTCAAAGATATCACGTGATGACGCTAACCGGCGATGCGTGCAATCTTCTTTAATTTAACGTTTGTGAGCTAAATTTGCCATAGACAAGTGATAATGCACATATTTGATTTATATGTTGCGATACGTCGGTATTATTCTGAGTGGTTTTGTTTCAAAATCTAGCGCCACACTTTCGATAGCGTCTTTGGAAGGAAACGCTAAAAAGAGGTCACTGTGTGTCTGTTATGCAACTCCTTTTGAATACTCAACTTTCAACTTGGTAAAAGACCGCTTAGGTGTGACAAAAGTATAAAGATTGTTTCATTCTTGGGGAAGGCAAAAAAATGAGCATGCATCTAGGTGCATTGATGGCCTTGTGACCCGTGCATGCAGGTTGAATAGCAGAGGTATGAAGGAGGCAGTGGGGTGATTTTGTGGTGGGTATGCAGTCCTGCTTTTTTAGGGTAACAATGGCAGAGAATTTTAAATGAACAAGCTTGGTGGAATTATTACAGCTTAGGTTGCACAAGTGTTTTGTTAGAAGGGACGCAGAGGACAAATTGGATCATGGAGAGGTGGCACCAAAAGTGGAGCTTTGGTAAGAGGCCGAAAGACTGAGCTAAAATCGTTGGCAGATGTACATGGCCGAGGAGGCAGGAGCTGCCAACCTAACTTTTATGAAGCTGTCCGTAGGCCATGCAGGCATTTTCATAAGGGTTTGCTCCTCTAGACGATTTTACGGAAGGGTGAAGGGTGCTGCCATATTGGGCGCTGTGCTGCTTTCTTAGCAAAGGAGAGAGTTGACGACACCCCCCGCTTAACAAACCGGTTTCTCCGAGGGTCGTAAAATGGTCTACATGTGGTACTGCAAATATCATGGCAGGGATATAGTTGCAGATAGTTAGCCACCAATTATCCCCGTCTGTCCATTTTGGCCCCTTTTCCCACACAGGGTGTTTACACCTATTGCTTTGCAATGTGAATTTTTGCACCCTGTTTATCAGCTTGCCAAGGAGGCCATGTTGATGTGTAAATGGTTTCTTTTTCCACAATAAAGCTCATTTGCGAGTTAGCACTTGTCTGCATCATTCCTGTATGCATTTGCACTATTTTATGATAATGAACCAGCCCGCCCAACTTACAGTGGTGCTTAGTCTGAGAGGTCGCTGGCAGGAAATCCCAATGTGAATTTTCGTCCCTCCTTTCGCACAAGGCAAACAAAGTAAGTTTACTGTCGTTCATTTTGAATGCACGGATAACTCCAATTGGTGCAGTTGTTAAGACAGGACGGCCGATTGCAAAGGCCAGCTCTGTCACCGCCACCCCTCCAAGCGAAAGCGCGAGTACGCTCAGAAAAAAAGAAAAACCAAAAGACCCACGAAGGGCAGTTTGGAAAAGCAAGAGCTAATAAATTTTCAGTGTCAAATTTTACGGCGTTGCGCTAGCTGTCGAAAAAATATTAAAGGAAAATATTGAAAACAGTTTGAAGTTATTCACAGCATTACTCCTGAAAAATACCATATTAGGAGATATCGTGCACATTGTAATGTAACAGCCATTACAAAGAGCATATAAAAGTTCTGCTGGTTCTCTAGCCATGTGGGAATAAGAAAGCTGATAAAACACTGTAATAAAACTTATAAATATGCCTCATAAGGATTATACCAAGTTAATGCTGAGTAAACTGAGAGCTAGCTGGCGAGCATTATGGGATAATGATGTAAACAACAAACAACACCCAGGGAAGCCTGTTATCAAGGAATGGAATTGAGGTAATCACTCAAAATGCTTTACCGGAGTAATCTTGTGTCACTTGTACATTAGACGTGCACATCTTATGCATTTGATACCTTAAAAAAAAAAAAAAAAAAAAAAAGTGTGGAGCATGCAATTTTATGACCTGACGATCAGCTATGCAACAAGCTTGGAAGAAAAGTTTATTTCTATAATGAACACATCCTATTCTGTTCATAGCCTGCTGCTGGGACCAGTGTTTTCGGTTTTAATTTAAAAGATGCAAACAAACTGACTTCCTTATAAAATTAAGTTGCTTATGCGCCATAAAACCAAGCATGACAGAATTGATTGGCCAAAAGTAGAGCCAGGCCATAGATGTCCTGTATGTCAGTTGAACCTTGAGGAGAGGTGTCCCTTCACCAGACTATTTCACTTGATCTCTGGATCATTGAGAGGGGAATCACGGTGAGTGGCCTCACAAGCAGGCATCAGTTTCCCCCTGTAAGACTGTGTCACCACTGTGGTCTGTCAGTGGATAGGGCTATGTTTTTTTTCTTCAGTAGGGGGTAAACAGCTGGGAAACCACATACCTCTGGGCTGTAATGTCTCCCATGGGTATCCTTAGATTGACTCTTGCAAGTGTGTAAAATTTCTAATCTCCATGGAAGAACTGTGTGTGATGATGAGGCTGGCTGGTGCCCTTAACAAAACAGCATATGAGCACAATACTCTTGCCACAAAATTAGCTAATGGCTGCTACAGGTAAAGAATAGAGAAAGCTTGAACAAACGATGACTTGTCGGCATTTATTGACAGCTGTGTCGAAAAAGCGTTGGCAGTAAATGATGTCGCACGTATTGTGAAAACGCATAGCCTTAGGAAGACTGCAAAGGAGAAATTGCAGGAGCCTGAAGCCATTGATCGTGCAGTAGCAGGTTAACTTTAAAAGCTTTCATCATCAGCAGCTGGAATATACCCACTGTAGGGCCTCTCCCATATTCTTCGAACTAACCCGGGGCTGTACTAGCTGTATCCGCTTGACCCCTGCAAACTCTTTACCTCATCCGCCCATCCTACTTTCTGCCGCTCCCTGCTACACTTTCCTTTTCTTGGTATCCAATTTGTTGCCCTTTTCGACCATCGGATATCCTCTCTTCGCACACATGCCCTGCCCATCCCCTTTTCTTGATTTCCACTAGAATATCATTAGCTCGAGTCGTATCTCTGACCCACTCTGCTCACTTCCTATCTCAACGTTGCACCTACAATTTTCCGTTCCATAGCTCTCTGCGTTGTCCTCAGCTTACATAGAACCCTTTTCATTAGCCTCCACTTTACAGCCCCATAGGTGAGTACAGATAAGGTAAAACTGTTATATACTTGCCTCTTGAGCGATACCGGTAAGCTGCTAGTCATCATCTGCAAGTACTTGCAAAATTCACTCCATCCCAATCTTATTCTCCTAGTTATTTCCCTTTCATTGTCCGGATCTGCGGTTACTACCTGTCCTAAGTAGATATATTCGCCTACCACTTTCGTTGTTTCACTACCTATTGTAAACTAATGTTTCTTTCTCAGGCTGTTCAACATTGCCTTAATCTTCTGCATATTAATCTTTAGGCCTACCTTTCTGCTTCTGCTGTCTAAGCCATTAATCGTTTGTTGCAGTTGGTCCCCTGAGTTACTTAGCAATGCAGTGTCATCAGCGAATTGGAGATTACTGAGGTATTCTTTATCAACCCTTATCTCTAACCGCTTCCATTCCAAGTCTCTGAATACTTCCTCTAAGTAAGGTGTGAATAGCACTGGGGAAATTTTGTCTCCTTGCCTAACACTTTTCCTTATGGGAATTTTATTACTTTCTTTGTGCAGAAGTATGGTTGCTGTGCCGCCACTATACCTCCTAGTACTTTCACATAAGGCTCATCTACGCCCTTATTTCGCAATGCCCCCTTGACTGCGGAGGTTTTGACTTCGTAATCAATGGTTGCTATGTGTATGGGTTGGTTATATTCCACGCATTTTTCTGTCACCTGGTTAATAGTATGACTATGATTAATAGTAGAGTATCCTTTCCGAAAACCGGTGGGATCCTTTGGTTGATTGAATTCTACGATGGTCCTCATTCTATTAGTGGTTACCTTAGTGAATATCATGTATGTAACAGGTAGCAAGCTGATTGGTCTAATTTCTGAAGTCTCTTGTGAATTAAGATAATGTTAGTGTTCTTTCATGATTCCAGTACCATCAATGTTGCCAAAAGATTTCTTAACATACTGCTTCAGCAACATGCTGTTGAGATCAGTAGCAGCAAGCGTAATTGCGTACTTGTGGTACTGGGCAAGGCATGAAATATTCAATGCGTGCATTACTAGTGCATTTTAAGGCAATATATGGCTTTTTTGGTATAAAAATGAGAACCTAGTTGGTTGTCAGACAGCAACACAGACACGCTCTAGTTGTTGTCCTCTTTCTTGTGTGTGTGCCCTGTTATTATGATGTGAGGGCCTCCTGTAAAACCTTCGAGTGTTCAAGGGGCCATTATTTGTGCCAGGGCTGGTGCACCAGGAGCAGCGCTATGTGGAGGCCTGCCTTTGCTGCCTGCGTACACTCTTCCGCTCAGAGCTGGCACCCGTGGACTGCATGTACGAGGAGCCCTGGGCAGTGCGCCACCTGCTGCTCATGGCCACCCAGGCACACGCCACCAGCCAGGAGTGCATTGCCACCATCCTCATGGCCGTCTGCAAGGTGGTTGTTTTTGTATATTTCTGGTGTCTCTATTTGGTATAATCTCAAGTGCACACAACAGAGTCCCTGCTTCAGCTGGCTTTTACTTTTTAACATGATGGCGTTAGAATGATATCAGAATCAGCCTTGTATTCATTTATTTATTCAAAATACCTGACAGGGCCCAGAAGGGCATTGAGTAAGGGGGGCAAAATAGCCAAGTACAATACGAACACTTAGTTAAATATAATGCGCAGTACAAGACAGAGTAAAAACAATTATGATTATACAACCCCTAGACCACCCAGGCACATTCATACGGCTTGGATAAAGCGGGGCTAGTGGCCTACTTCGCATCAGGTAGAATTTAAGTGTCCCCCATACTTTGTTTTCAGGCCTACTAAGAGACTGTGAAAAAGTCTCAAAATGAGCCTTGTCACATAGTCCTGTTATATCTGTAGTTTTTTGTACGTGGCACCATCTAGCAGCTAAGTTGAGAAATCATATTTGCTAGCATTTCTTGAGACACAAGGGACAGAAAAAACGCACATGAATAGGACAGTCTTCAACTGCTGTTTATTGAAAAAACGTATCATATATATAAGCTCTCAAAGTGCTGGCCATCAGACATGCGCAGAGGCGGGGTGCCACGCTTTAGGTATGATAACTCTTTTATTGCGAAAGCAATACTACTCACACTTTCAAGCCTTCGCATGACCTGGCCGCAGTTACGTTGTACCCACGTGACGCTGTGACGTCACATCCCACGTAACACATGGGCTGGCAGGAGCTGCCAACTTGGGTCTCTCGTTTCACATGGGACGGTTATGTCAGCATCAGCCTGCTAGGACCCTAGCATTCACATTACCCCTATAGGCCACTAAGACACGTTCATATGGGTTGGTTAAAGCGGGGCTTTATATGTGGGCTGAGGAAGAAGAAAAAGAGAAGAAGAATGCTCGGTCACCTGCAGCTAATGCTTCCGCGTTGAACCCTTGTAATTTTTTTTTTTTTTTTAGATATTCCCGGGGGGGGAAGGGGGGGGGGGGGGGGAGTGCTGACACAGTTTGGTCTAAGGAGCCTACATGCTGCGCAGCCCTGCTTAGGGTGGTGACATCTCATGCCAGAGTTGCCTATTTTGGTTAAAAACGGCCGTCAAGCTTGGTGGGCCGCCATGTTGGTCCCCAGTGGTACGCTTTGTATATGTAGAACTAGTGTAGGCGATTTTAACTGATTAATGGTGTGCAAAATAAATTTAGGATGTCTTTTTTGCTGCTTTTTCAAACTGTTTATTAACGATTAAACTAAAAGAAAATGCTACACGGGTCCGTACTGTCTGGAGTCCATCTTTCTTCGGCCGTCGGTCGTCTTCATCCCCAGGGTTGCTCCTTCTTCTCCGCCAGGGGGGCTAGACGACTCTTCTTTTTTCCGCTGAGCTCGCTCACTGCGCATTGTGCTGTGGCGACTTGCTAACACCAGGCTGAGGTGAAAGGTGAATTTGGCCACATTAGGTGGTTAGGAACCTTATGTATTTTTTGGGGAAGATCACAGCTTTGCATAGGTCTGCAAAATCACGTGTGCTCACTCAGGCTCACTCAGAAAAATTTGGTCCATCTGCAGGCTCACTCTGAATCAGACTCATGAGGCCCGGACTCACTCACACTCATGAACTCAAACTCACGCATGATGACGACTCACTCAGACTCACTCAGACTCATAACTAATCTGGACTCACTTACTCATTTCAACTCACGACTCATTTGAACTCGCTCATCTCAACTCAGTTTTGACTCGCGGCTCATCTGCACTCACTCACTTTGACTCGCGGCTCATCTGCACTCACTCACTTTGACTCACGGCTCATCTGAACTCAGACTCATCACGGACTCACTCATTTCAATTTACGATTCATCTGAACTCACTCATCTCGACTCACTCATTTCTGACTCGCGACCCATTTGAGCTCACTCATTTCGACTCGCTCATTTCCACTCTCGACAAGCAACGAGTGACGGTCTAAAGCTTGTATAGGTAGGCGTACAGGGAATAACGCGAGAAATAAATCGAAAAAAAAAAATGTGTAACGTTTAGACTGTTTCCTTCAGTAATGAACAAGTTGAAAGGTTACAGGAAAAGAAAAAAAGTATGGTAGGGATTATCTCTTTTAAGGTGGTTATAGTATGAAAGCACGGTCTTTTTAGCTATATATAGCACGGGCCAAATTTTGGAAATGGCTATGGCCGATTTGGTGGCTGCAGTCTTGTCGGGCACAGTCAATAATGGTTGGATACCAATTGTAAAGGTGAAACTTCGAAGGTGGCCTGGGCCAGATTCTGGAAATGGTCATGTCCAACTTTATAGGGTCGAGGATGGTCAATGCAATTAGGAACTGATCGCTTTTGATGCAAATTGGCCAGAATCAACATTCGAGGGTTTGTAAACCGTGCGTAATCCGAACCAAAATTTGGAGGTCACCATCGGTGTTCGCCATAATCGAATTATGTTGTACGTTCATTCTGGTCCGAAATCTGCCGAGGTCAATCTACTGGGGTGAGTGGACCAATTTTGAGGGTGGGCCCGGTCAAATTTGGAGGTCACTTTCTTGTTTACCATAGTCATATTAAATTGGGCAGAATTTTGCCCAAATCAGTCGAGATCAAAGTAGCCATGCATTTCTGACCTCCTCAAACAGCCTACCCAATTAGAGCAATGGCTCACAAAAAGAAATATCGGACAAGATTCTTGGTCTGTGGTGTGAGCCTATGACTTCTTTCGCAATAAGAAACGTTACAAAATGTAGTTACACAATGGTTTCTTCGAACTTCATTAGCCTGATATTATTAGCTATGCACGGCTAGCCTGGCTCGTTCACATTACTTTGGACCAAGAAGCAGCTAACCCGTGAAATCGTTTGTGACGCAAAGGAAGAACTATGGAGCCACCGCAATACAAGCCAACGAGAACAAGTGTTCGATTAACCTGCATTAATCGCCATAGTCAAAATATTCGCGTAACAAAAAACAACAGAATTGCTCTACATCAGGGGTTCTCGAACTTTTTTGCTTGGAGGAACCCCAAAAGCCTTCAAATAGTTCCAGGGAACCTCTGCCCCCCCCCTCCCCATCAGAGCCAGTCTCATATCAGCTGCCGGGTCAAGACTGCTCCTGTGCTTGTTCTTCAGATAGGCGAGGGCTGAAAATGCCTGTTCACATGCATATGTAGTTGCAAAGGGAAGCAAAATGTCCACTGCCCTTTCAAAGAGGCATGGAAACAGCGGAGCAGTCCCCATCCAAAATTTCACCAAGCCTTCACCATTAAATTTTTCTTTGAGAGCAGTGCTTGCCCTGAGCTCTGAGGATTCTCGCGGAACACAAGAAAACAGCCCGCGGAACCCAGTTTGAGAACCCCTGCTCTACATCATCAGCTCACCAAGAAGCTTATTCATTATTAGTAATACACAGGCAATTCAAGTCCGCTAGGATCTAATTAGCGACTTGTGCCCATTACTCACTCGATCACTTCAGATCATTCTTTTTTAACCTCTGAGCGAGAATTCATTTGATTTCATAGGAACTATCTAGGTCGGATTCAGCACTACTCAGATCATAATCTGAATATGAGTCCGGACTCATGACTCATACCACTGTCACACGGGCATTTCGAAGGCCCTCGAAGCGACTGCCTATCGACTCGAAGGCCTTCGAAAGCTGCTACACGGGCGTTTCAAATGACCATTGAGTCGATAGTCTATCGAGTCAGCGGAGCAGCCCAGAACTCTATCGAGATCTCGAAGGCCCTCGAACGTGCGCAAGGTTGCTAGCGCTGACCCAAGGAGCGTCACACACACCGTGCACAGCGCGTTTACAATACAAAAACATGAACAAGCGTTATTTTATATCTTTAATTTGCGCGGTAAAATATTAATATCCGTAATAATTTGAAAAAAAAAACATCGCTCTTTTTAAAGCAAATAATTTATGCACTCTCTACCCCTGTAACATGTAGAAATGCAAACGCAATAAAAAGCACAGCCGTATAAACGCCAGCGAGTTAAAAAAAACACACACACACACATTTGTCTTTGAATAACAACTAAACACCTGCAGTTACTAAAAAAAGGTAACAGTTACATCTTATTTTGCATTTATAGATAGGTTTTAGTTCTTTAAGCAAAACCGAAAGCAATGATACTGGCGCCACAAACGTTTGGCGCCAAACACCATAACTATTTCAATAGACTTCGAGTTTTGCCGTGTAGCAGCGGCACAATTCCTTCGAGTCCGATCGCGATTGAAAATCTCGAAGGCTATCGACTCAATCGCCTTTGAAAATGACCGTGTGACTAGGGTATCAGATCATGATCTAAATGTGAGTCTGGACTCACGACTCAGATCACGATCTGAGTGTGAGTCCGGGCTCACTCACGACTCAGATCATAATCGGAGTGTGAGTCCGGACTCACTCACGACTCAGATCATTGTATGAGTGTGAGCCTGAGTGAGCCCGAGTGAATCGACTAATGAGTGAGTCCGCCAACCTATGCAACTTTGTAATTAAATCAAAATTACATTTCCTAGTCAGACGTATCGTTCGTCGTCGCATTGTTTTAATGCGTAGCATTACTCGGCTGGCGAGCATCGTGTACAGATGTGTAGTGTCCGCAGTAGCTGTATAGCTGTTATATTTTAGCTACAATACCAGGATTCTTATATCAATGGAAAGTTTATATAGAGTATGATTTCACTAATGTTATTGTAGGTACTAATTAAGAAAAGTTAATTTGTTGATCAATTAAAAATTGAACTGCAGGCTATAGCATCAAGTCATATATCGTTGGATAGCTTACGTCGAGTATAATTGCTCTTGACTATGGGCAAGTCTTAATTAATTGCTGTTACAGTAAACGCTCGTTAATTCGACTCCCGTTAATTTGGAAAATCGGATAATTCGACCTTCACGCCTGGTCCCCAGAATTATGTATAGGAGTCTATGGGACGAAACTCTCGTTAATTCGGACGGATTTGACCGCACAACGGATAATTCGGACAACTTCGGGCAGCTACCGAGGCTCGAAAACAAAAATAAGACGAACGCGGCGCAATAGCGATACCGAAAAAGCAGCATCGCCATGGACATCAATTAATCAACTTGGCTCGACTTGTGGCTGAATGGGCGCTTTTTCTTGTTTTTTCACGAGTTGACGTTACTGGCGGTGCCATTTTGTCGTTTTGCTGCTGTTGGTGCGCTACGCTGTTGTATTGAAGACTGCTCGCTTTAGTGCGGCTCATTGCTTCTCTGTTGTGCGCTGGTATCACCGCACTCGCCCCCGATGGCAACACCGGCGAAACGGCCGAAGAGCTACGAGGCCAAGGACTTGGCTACCAAAGTGGAAATTTTGCGGGTCCTTAAGAATGGGCTCTCCCGACAAGAAGCAATGAAAAAATATGACGTTAAAAGGAGTACTTTAAGCGCATATGAAAATGAAGAACAGATTCTTCAGGCGTTTGAAAGCGAGAAGTTCCAAGCGTCAAGAAAGCGTCTGCGAACAGCAGCTCATCCGGAGTTGGAAGAAGCCTTGCTTCGGTGGGTGGTCAACTCGCGTGATGCGTGACACAGTGGCTTCGTTTTGCCTGAGCCCTGCAATGACACAGTGGCAGAAGTGTCGCCAGATGACAATGCAGATGACTGCCCGGATTTCGGAGGTGTGCTGCCGGATGCGGTGACACTCGCCGATTACATCAGCATTGATGACGGCGTTGCTACAGCCGGCTCTCTGACTGAGGAAGAAATTGTCCGGGACGTACTGCACGGCAAAGATTCGGAGGAAGAAGAGGGGCTACGAGAAGAGCAGCCTCGGCCCCCTCGCACTGTGAAGGAAGCAGCAGAGGCCCTCGTTGTGTTAGAGGAATTTTGTTGGGGCACTGCAGATGGCATGCGCGCTGCTGAGCACCTGGAAGGACTGAGGAACATAGTATCCGCGCGGGTTTCTGCGGGAAAGCAGACAAGCATCTGTGATTACTTTAAGTAATAAAGGTATGTTGAGATAAAATCGTGCATGTTTTTTTTTTTTTTTGTTCTCTCGATAATTCGGACATTCGGTTAATTCGGACATATCTTACGGTCCCTAGAAGTCCGAATTAACGAGCTTTTACTGTATTTAATTAACTGCAGTTAAAAACTGAACTTCAGGCTGTAGCATCAAGTCATATCATTAGACACCTTATATCTGGTATGATTGCAATACACTAATTTATGTTCTTTGTTAATAGCCATTAATTAATTAAATGTGATTAACACTTGAACTTTATGCTACAACGTCAAGTCATATATCACAGGACGATTGCAATGCACAAACTGTTGGTCTTTGCTAATAGCTGTTGATTAGTTAATTGTGATTAACAATTGAACTTTAGTCTACACCATCAAGTTGTATATCATGGGATGTCTTATGTCGAGTACAATTCCAGTACACTAATTGCGGGTCTTAGTTAATAGCCATTAATTAATTGTGATTAACATTTGAACTATAGGCTACCTTAAGTCATCGCGGGATAGCTTATATCGAGTGTGATTGCAGCATTCATTGCCGATATTTGTCGATAACCTCAACTAATTGTGGTTAACAAATATACAAGTCATGAGTCATGCTTAAAGGGAAGCTGAAACGGTTTTAAAATTGCATGAAATTCGGTAGTTGATAAAAAGGGGTTTTGTTAATCATTTGTTAAATTTTGTTAATATTTTTCCAATTCTGACGATAAGAAAAGCAGGAATCGCTTGTTAAAAACTCGCCACAGTCACGCCCTCGTCGCTGGCGGGGGCGGGGCGTTGAAACTGGGGAACAGGCGGATGTGACGTCAATTTCGGGATGCTAGGCCGGCCGGGCGTTTTACACTCTTGCTTCGCTCCGTCCCGCGCTTTAGGGATCTACAAGTGAGTGCAATCTGCTGCTGATGCCATCTGTTTTCTCCAGTTCTATCATTCTGTGCTGAAGGTTCCGCGTGTTCAAAGATCCCGTGACGTCAACCAGCAGATATGCAGCTGTTGCGGAGTGGCACTCCACGCGGTTCGATGCACTTAGACTAGTGAGCCGCTTTTGCTCAATTGTAAAATAAACGTCGTTCAATGTTCGAAAATTGTTTTCTCGTGTCATTAGAAAACAAACATTCTTGTGAGTGTGTGAAGCAACTGGCGGCTATCAGACCGGCTTTCTGTTGTGCGAACATTGGTGGTCCAGGCGGCATGGTGCGTAATTTCTCCCAGGGGATAAGAAATTTTTGGCTCTGTGGGCCTCTGTCATAAAAAGGAAAAAAATTTTTGCCTTTAAAATCAGCTGTGATTTGCATGCGGATGACGATAATCAAATCTTGGCAGCGATTGCAGCCATTTGGGATTCCAATTAAATCAGCAGAACTGAAGTCCGCGGCGGTTCTGTCGTCGTTCCCGCACCTAATTAGGTTAATACAGCTGTTGCACGGCTGGCTTCACTGTCACGCTTAACTGAGATACCGAACTTAAAATGCGATTCGCGGCTCACTGTTATTTCACAGCTTGCCGCCGTTCTCGGCTACGTCAACAATTACCAATTAGGTATAGCAAGCAAAATGCATATGATCGGTAGAACGAAGCTGCATTTGCAATAGTCATTTATAACGCAATTTCTGGAGTGCCTTGCTGCTCGCGCGGCAACAGCACGCTCAAGCATCGTCCGAACGCAGCACTGCCTCCACATCCTACGCCGGCCACGTCTTCCGCAAGCTGTTCGTGGATCCCTTGTGCTAGCGTCAAGAAAGTGTGCTCAAATATATTGCTGTCTTAAAATAATAAGCCCAGGAATAACGGATTGCCAAAAATTAACCCTTATTGAAGCTCGCTGACCCGTACCGAGATGCTGGTAGAATAACTGCAATACAAGCAAGTTTCTCCTTACAGTATGCTACTTTGTCAAGTGCTGAGACATGATATGTGCATGTGACTAAGAGTCATGAATATTGATTATGACTACCAGTCAGGATTACATCTAATGGTTTTGCAGACTACAAATCTTGCAGTATGCTACTTTGTGAAATGCTTAGTCATGCTATCTTGCATTATGGCTGCGAGTCACGATTCAGTATGACGGAACTTCCCCTTTGTCCAAGTTTTCATTTTTGCAGTTATTTCAATAAATTGATTAATATAAGTTTATTAATAAGCATCATCAAGCATCCGCTTTTCATCCTGAGCGTTTTGACACCTTTGAAACCCCATTACCAATTTTCATTTTTACAATTTCAATTAATTAATCAATTACTCAATTTTCTTAATTAGCCTCACAAAGCATTGACTTTTCATTCTGAACATTTTGACACCTTTCAACGTCATTTTCGTGCAATTCTTCATTTTAGTTATTTCTATTAATTAATTGATCAATTGTATGCTTTAAATTTTCTTAATCAGCATCTACTAGCATTGCCTTTACATTCCGAGGAATTTGGTACCCTTGAACCCCTTTTTTCCCATTCGTTTTTTCAATTATTTTAATTGATTATTGACCAAGTACTTTTTCAAATTCTCTCATAAATCAAATTCTCTCATCAGAGAATCAATCAGCGTCACCAAGCATTGGCTTTATATTGTGAGCATTTTAACGCCTTTGAAACCCCCTTTTCTAGCTTTTCAAAAAAAAATTTTTCATTTAATTCACCAAATAATTTCAATTTCTTCCTCGTCACCTATGACCACCAATCACTCATCAATCACTAGAACCACAAATTATGATGATACGATTTTTTTACGCTGCCACCGATCACTTCTGACGCGTTGCAGACGCACCGCGTGTCGGAATACCGCTGCAACTATTGCGCCGATGGCTTTTGGTTCAAACGAGCTGTATAAGCTATCTTTTAATATTCACCGCAGTGCGCAACTAAAATTTATCGCAGTAAGCAATAAAGAAAAAGTCACGCCGCCGCAATGTACGAGCGCCAACCCTCCCCTGCATACAGAGCGCCCAGACATAGCCCGACCGCGCTGGTTCATTTGGGGACCAAAATGGCCCTGCTAGCTCAACTGGCAACTCAAATGCTAGGTCAACTGGTCTTTAGTGGGCGGCGGCAAGTACCCCTTCAAAGGCTGGCACCACCCTAAGCTGGGCGCAACATGTAGGCTCCCTAGTTTGGTCCTTCTTTGTCTAGGCGTCGAAAATCTGTTGTTCTGCTTGCGTTTTCTTTGTTGCCAGTACTCTGAGAGATCGGTGTACAGGATTAGGGTCACAAGGGTTTCTTTTGATAAGGCACCATCTACAGTGATCAGCGAGATTCCCCCCAGCTGATATGGATCCCGCTGCCAAGCTATGCTCTCTGAGCCTTTCATTTAAGCATCGACCTGATTGTCCAATACAGTAGAACCTCGGTGATATGAATCTCACGGGGTCGCGGAAAACTTCGTATCATCCGAACATTCGTATCATCAAAACGAACGAAAATAAGTATGTAGAAGCATAGGAAAGGCAGTCGCGCATATCTGTTTACGTCCGAGAAGGTTTATTACGGTTGCGCTGTTACAGCTCGACAGGTGATCGTGACGTAGCCGACGCGCGAGCTGCGTGCCTCCGCGGACTTGCGCGGCGCTGTAGACTGCTCGCGATGTGTACAGCGCGACTAGCGGTCGCGAAGTCTACGATGTGCGGCCCGTGCGCGATCGCCGCGTGCGCCGCCGACTACTATACTCACGGTCGTGTGGCGCTGAAAACCTTTCGTGGCGTGGAAAACGATCGCGACGCCGGCGATGTGCGGTCGGCCTGCCTCTGCACACTTCTCGCTGCGCATACAGCATGACTGGAGATGGCGACATGCGGGCCGCGCGGCGCCGCAAACTGCTTGCGGATCGCAATCGTAGAGCCAGCGATATCCGGTCTATGCGCACCCGTTGCGTCTACTGCCGCCAGCTACAGCGGTTGTGACGTTTGCAGTTTGTGGGCCACCCACTGCTGAAAGCTTTTCGCGACGTGAGCGCAGCAGAAAATATTGACATCGGCGAGGTGCGGACCATGCGTCACTGCAAACTGCTCGTGATGCGTACATACAGCGCGGCTGGCGATCGCGGAGTCAACGATGTGCAGGCAGTGCATTGTGCTCAAGGTTGCGGTCGCAGTTCGTGCGTTCGTATCATCCGTATTGGTGCGGGAGAGGTTGACCATCCAAAATTTTGCACATTATACACAATGCACTCTGGTCGGGGAATTTCGCGAATTCGTATCGTCTCTCGAAATTCGTATCAACCGGTTTCGTATCACCGAGATGTTACTGTATATGTCTTGCCACAATTGAGTGGGATTTCGTAAATGACGTCAACGTTGCACGGAAGGAACTGCGTCGTTTGGTGGTTTTTAGCACCGATTGGCTGCCTTGCCGCACCGTTCACAAGAGGGCACAGGTGCACAAGCTTTCAATACAAGTTCGATGCTACAGTTCTTTGCCAACTTTTTTTAAAGGGAGACACTGGTCTTAAAACAAATTTTTTTATTATTAGAGTTATCACAATTAAATACGGTGTGTATATCTATTTCTTCCTGCTGTTTTCAAAAATATAATTTGTTTTACTATATCTCAAATATTTCTCATACTATGGAAACATAATGGATGCCTAATTAGGTCATTTCTTACGGGTGATTAAGACACTTTCCCTCAATATTATTTGGCTCTGATTAAAATGTAGCTGTAGCCAAAGACCTGCCATGTGGAGCTATGCTATTTATATTATCACGAGGTACGTTACCGTATAAAAATGTCCAGTTATGCCGATTCCCTATAATTTTTAAATATAATTAGCTGACATTACTCCCCCCCAAATTTCATATGTTCAACCTAGCAACATAAAAATAGCATAGCTCCACAGTTCAGTTCTTCCTGAATGCAACGGTGTAAGACTTATTAAAATTGTACCACAAGAACGTAATGAAAAGTTCCGTAAGGCTAGTCATGTTGGCAAAAGATGAAGTTGAGAAAATCGCATTTGAAGTTTTGACTCTGACTGCAGAAAATTTTGGGAGGAGTCTTCAAGTGCAGATTTTATTTCAGTGTTCCCTATCTGTCCCCCTGCAAAACAAAACAAAAAGTGTCTTATT